>VWPU01016666.1:0-56245 GCA_013398955.1 Callaeas wilsoni | reverse complement strand
AGCTGGGAACCAGGAGCCGGGACGCCTCTGGAGCTGAAACCGACACCACGTTTTGGACTCTCTGGACAGTCTCCTCAGACATTTCAAGAGCTCTATCTGCTGTTCTTTTCTCAGTTTATTTTTCCTCCTTTTTTTTGTTTATCCTGCAGTCAAACAGCTAAAGACAGCACAGTGGATGCTGTTCTATCCTAGTTCATTAACATAACTGTTTCTAAATTTCACCTAATTACTTCCAGGCAAGCTTGAATGGCAATGCAGTTCTGCAGATGTCATAGAATAAAAATAGAAAGTAACAGGGGGCACAAATGGAAAGTGCCACATAATTGGATTTTTTTCCTACAGTAACTATGTGAAAGAAAATGCCAACCTTTATTTTCAGAATCTCAGATGAATTTGTGTATTTCGATTCAAATAAATAATTTCTACTGGTTAAATGCGACACATTTAATATTGAATATTTAACATGTAATTAGGTAACTTCCTTTTAAGCCATGTTTCATTGCAGCATCCCAACAATCAAAGAGGAATACCTCAGGGGATTAATGGTGCCTCTGTGCACTTTTTTAAACACTTTAGAAACTATGAAGTATATGAGTTTTAATAAAATAACCTTTAAGCTTTGGCTGTTCTCCATTATTCCTACCTCTTCTTAGACACATTTATATTCAGAGTATTTCCAGTCTTCTACACTGTCACTAGAAAGGTATTATGAAGTTTTTAAGTGCTATATCCAAAACCAATTACAGCAGTTCTCACATTTTACCACTGAATCATATCTACTTTTCATAGAAAGTTTTAACAGATGACAATAATATAAATTTGCCCAAATGACACCAACTGAAACAGTGACAAAACAAGGGAGCTGAGGCCTCATCATCCCTGCATTTTTGACAGTATTATTACTGTTACAACAAGTGAACAAAATTAAGAAATAAACCTACTGCTGGGCTTCGATCTGTAAGAAAAGTAACAGGTAACAGACTTTGTGTGAGAGGGGAATAAATTCTTACTGATATATATGTATATATATACACACACACACATCTGATTTCATATATAAACCCCGTGGATTTCAAAGTTGCAATATGAAGAATTCAAAATATAAGTGACTGAAGAATCAAAGTCTCTCAGTTACTTTCAATTAGCTATGACTCTATAAAAACTTAATTTTTAATACGGAGAACTTCAAGGTTCTTCTTTCCTTCTTCCTTACTTCAACAAATAGAATACAAAAAAATAGCTGCAATTTAATGAGGTTGACTTACAATACAAAGTTCACAGAAAAAAATTAGCGTATTGCACACCCTCCAAGCATAACATCCAATACAGAGTGATTAATCTCATAGAATCTTATCAAGTCTGGGTTGGACAGGATCTTAAAGATAAATCATCAGGTTCCAACCCTCCTGCCGTGGGCAGGGACATCTTCTGCTAGATCAGGTTGCTCAGATCCCCATCCAAGATTCCTAAGGTATCCAAAACCTTAGTAAGTATAAATGAATAAATCTTCTCAGCAACCTAAGAATTGAAGGGAATTTAACAATTTTAAAATACAGACTTTTCTAGCAAATACAGTTGTCAAAATATTTCTGATCAATGCTTAAACTCAAATCAAAACTTCACAGCAGACGATACTTGAGGGAAGGGGGGGAAGATTCCTGCTTTTTATCTTTCAGAAGGGCTAATTTTCAATGAAGTGACCCAAATGACAAAAATATTTTCCATTCCTCAGTTAAACACAAATAATCAGGATTATGCACTTCTACACAGCAGAATCTGAAAGAACTCATCCTCAAGAAGAACAAGAACTGATTGTGCTGTAAAGCCAGTATTTGAAATAGAATACAATGTTATCACTTACAGCAATTGAGGTGATCTAAAGACTATGTTTTCCTCAGATTCAAAAATACATTTAAAAGGCAAAACTTTCACCTTATTAAACTTTGATGCTCTACGGAGAAGTAATCTTAAAACTACAGTTGGAAGAAAATACAGTCCTAAAAAGGGGACATTTGGGTCCCTAAATTTGGGGACATTCTATATTAAAGGTAAATACTTTAAAACATATCACACATTTAATCATTTCATGTACTGTATATTAAGAAAAACTGGGAATAAATTTATGTCCTACAGATTTAATCTATTCTTTAGCAATTATGTACTCATTAATATCTGTCCTATAAAGCAAAGTTAAGCTCCCTAAGAAATATAAAGTTAACATGTGGATACAAAAGTAGAATCTGATGGTAGGGGGTTTCCTTTTTGGTTGGGGTAGTTGATAGTTGGGGGTTTTTTGTGTGTGTTTTTGTTTTTTAAATTGAGTAAAAACCTTAATAATAACATGTGGGAAAAGAAATAAAAGCATGCAGTCAACCACACAAAAACTTACCAACATCCATGGCAGTTTCCATGAAGCTTTTCTGTCTTGAGGCAAATTCAGCCAACAATTTCTGTTGCCTTTCTCTAGCCTTCTGTCGTCTAAGTGAAAAAAGGGGGAAGAAGAAAAAGTAAGCATACATAATGGAACAAAAAAAACCTTTATAATGTCAAGCTGATTATAGTTACCAGCTTAACCAGTATCATTCCAAACTAAGGTTAACATAAAGGAATATTCTCCAAGCCTAAAAAAGGAATCTCTTGCTTTAGAAGTGGAATTTTTTAAGAAATTAGTGCTGCTTTCTTTTGAGTCTGAAAAAACAGAATAAAATCCTGTCCTAAAATACCCTTCAAAGGTGTTCACCAAAGGATCTTTTAACACATTAGGCCAAAACATCACAAGAAAAGGAACCCGAGACCTTAAGTCTTGAAACTTCTTTATCTCTTACACATGAGAAGAAAAAGAGAGTACAATGTCATTTGTACAAAAATGAGTACTCCTGTGAGAAACCAACATTTGCAAGTTAATAATAATAATAATAATAATAATAATAATAATAATAATAATAATAATTTTAAAAGCCTACCTCACTCCCTTTTGATATCAAGCTTGATGGCACGGAAAAAGTTATTAATGATTTATTTTCCAGCTAAGACTCCTCACAGTGGTTCCTTCTCCCCCACTTCCACCCAAGATACTGGCCACCAACAGCTTTTATACTGGAATTTAAAGAACCTTGAGATTGTGTCCAGATTAAAAGTCCTTATCTCTCTGAAGCCAATATGACTTCACTTTTTCCTCATTGTTTGTCACAGCTCTGGATTTACAAATGGAAGACATTAGAGGCTTTTTCTTGTCTATCCTTCTATTTAAACTGTATCAGTGACCTGTAAGAGGCTCTATGTCCAGCTATATAACTCCCTACATAAATATATACTGCAGTGAGTAGAGGAATATTGATGGATGTAAAAAGATAAAGAAAATAAACATTAATTTTCCTTACTTTGACATGAGTTTACAAATAGAGGAAATGGGAGAGTGAAAGTGGGGAAACCAAACAAAAGCCCTACACCACAGCTGCTCACCACACCCAGCATGCCCTCAGCTGAGGGGGTTTACACAGCACCTCCCCAGAGCAGCTACAGAAGCTCCCTCACAGCTACAAATTCTGTGCATCAGCATTTACAAGGCATTTTTTCCACTGCTCAGAGATGATTCAGATAACTAACATGGGCTTTAAAAACATCACTTGGCATCTGATACCCCGATGGTGAGTCCTCCTCCATCTCAAGCACCATCCGATCATCAGTGTCCTGGCACAGGAACTGGCATGCACAGGCCCAGGCAGCTCATGCAGGGTAACCTGTCATCCTGAGGCGACCTGTTTGTAAGTCAAAGCTTCCAACTTGTTTTCTTAAAGGCTTCTGAACGACCCAAATATCTCTGTGCATTTATCTGCTACACTGTAGAGTCACCATTTCTCGAAATAACTTCTATTTACAACATCACTAAGATTCATTGCTCTGAGGATCAGACCAGAGCACTCATTAGGCTTGGTTTTATTTATTTCTCCCTAGAAATTTCTCAATAAACACCTTGACTAAAAGCAGAGTGACTGTAAATAGATACATTTAATAAGAAGACATAAACATACTCTGACAGATTCAGTACAGCTCAGTAATTTTCCATGATGGCCCATGGGAATATGACACTGCAATTGAAAAAATACTGCAAGCAGCGCAAGCTTGCTTCTAGTTCTGTATTTCAGTTTCTATGGCAACAATCCATTGCCTGAGTGATGCCATTATATGTTGAAATAAGCTAAAAAAGGTGATGGCTTAACATTCACAGTCTGCTCAGTCTTCACTGATACAAAACTGGAATTGGGGAGAAAATTAAAACAAAACAATCGAAACAGTAAAAATTGCAGCTTGGCTTCATGAACGTTGTCACTCTATTTAGTCATTTCAGTTATCACATTGTCCTTTAATAAACTTCATGGGTCCACCAATACCATCATAAATTTGAGAAGATGATAAAAATCACTCAGAACAACAAAAAACGGTAAACATTAATTTTCACCACTGCTTTAGCCCCCAAACGTAACCAAAAACTTAGCATGCCTCCCACAGACCCTTGAAAATATCACATCCTTTTATAGGAAGAAAGGAATGACCTCACCCTTGTTTCATTGATGCCCATGCTTCTCCTGTACATAAATCTAGCACTATTGAGTACCACATTAATGATTAGGTGCCCAAAATGTAGCTGTGTTTTATCTAAAGCAGCTATTCATTCTGGCTTTTTCTGATTAGCAATTTTACATGCTAAACCTTGACTGTTTCTCTCATTAAATGAACTATTACAAGTGATATTGAAAATTAAACTATTAAATAAACACTAGCAAGACAAAAATAATTTTACTTTGTAAAGTATGTAACATACAAATACACTAAATCCATTTGCCATATTCTTATGTGTAATTTTCCAGTACAGTGTAGGCCTTGGCCATATGAGAGAGAATTTAATTAAAAAATTATTTTCAAACAAGTAAAAACAGCAGAAAAATAAAAGTAATCCAGAAACTGAGTGAGATGACTGCACTTTTCTACCCAAATTTCTAGAACCATAACTACATATTCTGGTTACACAAACCCTTCAAAATACTGCATGAACAAGCACTCAAACATCTTCTTGTCCATTCCAGCCTGTGCTCTCTACTTCAGCTACTATGGAAAGTACTCTGACCTGAATTCCCCACTTTCTATGCTCCAACCTTCTAACCCTATCCACTGTCCACTCCCCTCAAATACCATACCATGTTCCAGCCTTTTGCACCAGCCAAGTGTCAGTCTCTTCCCACTCTAACCAATTCTTCTTTGCAGCTGAGTCTATGACACCTCCCAAACGTCAATCTCTGTCTTACTCTTACCCTCCAGACATTTGCGTTCCTATTCCACGTTCTCCTTCTCCTACCAACTCTCAAGACCCCATTCTTCCCCACTGAGATCTTCACTAAAAACTGGGTTTTTTCATTTGCTGCTCTTCCCTGAGTATTTTTGTCCTGACAACCCAGTTCTTTGTATCTCTTTGTAACATCCCCACTTGCCAGCTTGAGTCTTCCCACATCAACTGATTACTTGCTCTGGCATCTTCTCTTTTTTCCACTGGTACATTGACCACAAGGTTTCTCCTTCCATTCCCAGTTTCAACACTACCCCTGTCACTTCTAGCTTTCACCTCTCTTGTCAGCTCTAGCTGCTGTCCCCTAGCTGATTCCTCTCCATAGGACTCTCATACCAACACAGGATTTGCTCAAAGCCCAAGAGAAGCATGGTCTCTGCATTTGGTTTCAATACTGGTAGTACTCTGAGGGCTCTCAGAACTCATTATGTCCCAAATTAAACTCAAAACTGTCCAAACTTTTTTTAAAAAAAAAATTCAGCCCAAACCAGACATCTGGCATGTGAGTTTTCATGCCACATAGTAAGTAAAGACAAACTTTTTTTCTTTTTTAAATAAGAATCATAAAAAAATTAAAACATACTTTTAAAATTGAATGGGTCAGACAAACAAAAAAAGGTAGAATTATTAAACCCATATATAGTAAACAAAACCCCAAAACAATCATGGGGTGATGTGTGCATGTGAATGAACAGACAATACAAATAAAAATTCTAACTTATCTTCAGGTTAAGCCACAAAAGCTAACACAATGTTAACTCTACAGTTTTGTAAGTATGAGTTTTATAAATGGCAACATAAAGGGTGAGCACATATATTACATAAAATTATTATTAACATTTTGTAATTTAAAGATCTAAAACAATAAGGTGCAGATTCTTCCTCAGCACCCATGTAAATCAAGCATATTCAAGTCAGATAAAAAGAACAGTAGAATTAGGACTTATTCTTTTAGTATGTAATTCATACAAAATTCTAAAGATCAATCAATAGATGCACAACATACATTGGCCTTCTACTGCCCCTTTATCTTGTTACTAGTATTACCTTTCTTCTTTATCCAAAGTTTTCTTCTCTGCAGAACTAATCTTTTTTGGTGGTACAGGAGGTGTCACCTTCCTGCATATCTCTTCAATTATACATTTATTCAATCTGCTCTGTACAGCAGCTTTCAGTAGAATTCTTTCTACTGCTGTCATTCCATCTCCATGAGAGTATCTTGGAATTTCTGGGTGGATTAAAACATCCACATCATCCAGCCATGGGGGATAGTAAGAGTTTTGTTTTCCTGAGAGTTTGTGATGCAATTTAATCAGCAAAGACAGTATGCTTTCCTTGACTTCTAGAATGGCTGTGGTTAACTGTGGAGTTGCACCAGGTGCTGACCATTTCATTGATGTTTTGGGCCGAACCACCTGATTTGCCTCGCTGGTGTTCCGATTGATGATCTCCTGGAATTTCTTTCTACGTTCTGCAACCAAACTGAACACTTGAGCTGTCCCTGAGTTCTTGGGAAAAAAATTATCATGATTAATATGCAAAAATACAAGTATAAACAACACACATTTCTAAAACTACGGAAAATATTTGAAGCTAGGAAGAAAAGCATGACACTTATAGATTCTTCTCCGCTCCCAAAATGTACTGAAAATTAGGATAGCAAAATACTAAATCTGCATATTGTATTTTTGTACAAGTCTGTTATGTGCAATTGCATAAAAAGCCAAGTACCAAAGGAAAATATCCATACCAAAACAACTAAAACTGGTTTTACTCTAGTCTAACTTACAATTCTGTTATCCAAGTAATATTTCCTTAGTTTTTCTAGAATAGTAATAATTTCAGCATCTTTATGTCATTTAAATGCCTTTATTCAAGTCTACTAAGCACTGTAGCACAATGTAACTCATAAAGCCACACAGGTGAATACAGTGAGTCCACACATCCCCACGGTCATTGTGCATTTTACCTGGACTTATTGGGTAAGATCCAGAAGCCACATACCCCTATTTGCCAGCAGAACTTGCTACCCAGGGCATGTGAGCATATGAGTGCAGTTACATTAATGACAGAGCTCATTTAGATCTCTCTATCTCATACTTCTCTTGCTTGCAGGACCAAATTAAGGATCCATATACCCAATCTGCTGCAGAAAGATACTTCTTCAATGTTTTGAACATGAAATTCAGCACACTAACATCTTATCCTCTCCTCCTCAGAAGGCTGGGCAATTAAGAGATCTCAAATATAAAAATGGGATTCTGACCATCATCTCACCCACCTTCTTTATGTTTTAATCTATTTCATGCCATCTCCCTACTTTAGATTTTGTCTATTTTTCTGACATGAACATGCAAAATAAATATCCATTGCATTTCGCTACATCTGGCACACAGTAATCTGAAGTGCTGTAGACAGTAGATAAAAAAACAACTCTGACAGAGAGATTGTATCATCTACTGGCTATAAATCTTTCAGGATCCCACCATTTACATATTCCTTTGTTTTCACAACAACAGAAAATTGCTATTAATCATTTCAAAAGCACCTTCAATGTAAGGTTAAACTTACCTAGACTCAAGAAAGCTAAGACTACTCTACATTATTAAATGTTAGTAGGATCTTGGCAAGATCGAACAGGCCTAAACACAAAGCTCAAGCAGTAAGCTACCAATGACATTTTATATTTGATTGGAAGCTTTTATTTCCAAATACGTATTAAAAACAGAAAGGCATTTTACTGCTTAAAAGTCTACTACCTATGATTATCATCAAGAACATGAAAAAAGCATGAGTCCTTGCAATATGAATTAAAAGGAAATTCAGGAAAATTAGAAGATTCCACTGAACGTTAAGGTGAGCACAATTAAAGCATGTTGCCAGTTAATTGCTTAGAAGAACAAACTGCACACAGATCTACCTCTCTCTGGAGGCTCTTCCGCCTTGAACTCTGGTAAATTGAGGACAAAAAAAGTCATTAAATACATCATTTGGAAGGAGGTATAATTTGAAATAACTTCTATTTCTGCTATCAGTACACACAGGAAAAATAACTGAGGGAAAAAAAATATCCTAAAGAATTTATAAAAACAGTAACAAAACTAACAAAAATGCCAACACAGGCAACAACTTAAACTAACCTAGAGAATCTAGGTTAGGTATTTGTATCTACTTACTTGTGATGAAGCTAAACCATCAGAACTTGTACTTGCAGGTGGTTCCCTCTTCACCTCAGGAGCAGTTTCTGGTACTCTTACTCGGACATAGTTAATGAAGTGACGCATGTTAGAAACCAAGTTACTCCCTGGAAACCAACTATCATGGCAACGCTCTTGTCCGCTTGCAGATTCCTAAAACAATTAAGAAAACCTTGGTATACTTTCTCTTATGTATTAAAATAATTCATGTTGCTTTTGTAACTGTATTACAGAGGCCGTAATATCTCCATGAGATAGGAACAGTATGTTGAACATTATGTACACCTCAACAAAGCTAATATACCTCTTAAAAATTTTGATGACTGATGTGAGGCCCATGAGGACCACAGGGCTGATAAATACATAAGTCTAAGTATTTTATTTGAATATAGTCAAATAGAGCCATTAGTGCTAGCTAGCAGAAGTAAAAGGAACTCCAGAGAGTAATCCAAGGCTGTACAATCTAAGATTAATGCAAAAAATCAGAACTATACAGAAGTCAATCTCTGGAAAAAAATCTGGCAAATTCTTAGTCAAAAAGCAGCGTTGATCAATTAAAAACACTACAGTAATAGAAGGGAATCTGGAATCACAAAACTAATGGCTCTTTATATTCATGTATCATCAAAAGAGGAATCAAAATTCCGACTAATTCACATATTTTAGAAGATAGAGATCTTTAGCAATAAAATGCTCAGTGATAAGGGTTTTAGCTGAAAATTTAGAGATTTTTAACTCAATGGTTTAAAATTTTTTTGCACAATTTCTAGTACTAATTTACACAGTAGTAAAGACATAATCAATATGTGTTGTCTGACTACATATACAGAAACTGCTGAAAAACATAAGATACCATACTCTTCCCTACAACAATATTTTTATTGTTTTTATTAGTTGTTCCCTATGTAAGTTAATAAAGATGTTTTATTCTAACTACTGTGGTAAAATCTAATTTTAAAGAATACTGAATGATTAAAAATACCTTTGTATTTTGAAGAAAATGATGGTATTTATTCTTACCTCTTCATCTGATTCTTGTTCAGGAGAATTTTCCAACCCCAGTTCAATCAAATATAAAACCATGCAAAGCACATGCTCTGATAAATTCTGATGATCCATTAATATCTAGATAGGAAAAGAGACACATAATAGAAGATTAAGGCTTCAGTACATCTAAACTTAAAAAAGAGTGTTCTGGATAACACATGTTGGGCTCTTCGGTTTTTGTGTGTGGGTTTGTTTGTTTTTTTAAAATTTGATTATAAGTTATTTTGAGGTTTAGAAAAAACCTAACCTTTCATCATCACCACAAAAGCAAAAGTTGATTTTACGTCTTTCCAGTCAAACCAATTTGTACCTTAAAGCTATTTCTAGTTTCAAGCTGCGATTTACTTTAACACCAGAGTGGCAGGTCAAGTTGCACAGACACCGCTGCTGCCAGTTACATGCAAAGAGCTGCTCCAAGCCTTCCCTCTCCTTTCCATGTGATCAATCACCAAAGGCCTCACAAGGCCCTTGACCTATAAGCAGTGCTGGAACAACTGGGAATACCACAAGGGTTAACATCAATTTAGCTCGCAACCACCTCTGCGTAATCATTTTTAGTTACAAATAATAAACTACCTTATCTTTAAATTAATAAATGCTCATATCTTTCTTCTAACACAGCTTTCAATGCATTGAGAGGAAGAACAAGTACTGCTAAAATTAAAAACCAGGACAACTTTCCTCTTGAGAATATTCTGAATTAAAGGAAGGAAAATGGCAAAAAAATGCAAGTTACCAAGAAAGTGGGTGAGAAAATATGTTCCGGATTTCATTGTAGACAGGTTACTATACAAATTAGTATTTTTAGAGAGTAGGCTACTGAAGTTTTAAATATGACTTGGTTTTGACTAGATGAATTTCCTAAGTAGATAAAGCCATTAGAAACACCAGAGAGATAAAGTTCTTTAAAAAAAATTCTTTTACAACAGCTTTTCTAAAAAATGACTGAGCAGCAGTTTTAATCAAACCCAATCAAATCTGAAATGATAGAGGTTATTTAATTAAAAAGAAGGCTCAGTATTCTCTTAATATGAAGAGCATGTGCAGTTGTACCAGTCGGAATCAAAAGTCGTATTGACGAAGGCTCCTGAAAAGTAACACTACCAAATGTAGTTTACTGTTCTTACACAGGAAGTCCCAAAAGTCAAGAGATATAACAAAGGCTGTCATGAATTGACAAAATTTCACAAAGACAGCAGGCATTATTTAAGCCAACCCACAGAATCAACCACTATGTATTTACCACCATTCATAAATCTGGTGGAAAAGCATTTGGTATTCCAGCTAAAACAGCAATGCAGTAGTGGCTATGATTCTCAAGATTTGAGCCCTTGAAGGTTCTTAATGGAATAAGAGAAAAAGTGGCCAAAGACCCCCAAGCAAGACAGTAAAAGATGATGCATTCCTTCCCTATATTCTCCATTTTTGTTCCATGTCAAAACATTATTCGATACTCTGTGTAGTCCCAAGCTCTCCTTTCCTTCACCAGCCTTCCTGTAGTACAACACATATTTTCTATTTAACAGAAATTTAACAGTGAAACAAAGTATGAGTTTCAGGTAAGCTGGGAGGCCTTAAAAGAGAACAAAAGGAGAAGTCTGCCCAAGAAAAGCACTACTCAAACAAACCACTTGTTATAGTCCCTCATCTGCCTCTGCAGCACTCTGCTTTGAAAACACTTTCTAAGTACAGATTCAAAGTCCATTTTCTGATGAATGGGCTTTTCAAAAAGGATGTGCTTCTCTTAAAGACAGTAGCCAACTATCAAAGATAAAACCAAACATAACTTAAAGGCACCAATTAGCCCTGAAAAACAATTGCTATAACATTATCAAAAGCCAGAATGTATTTGGGAAGTGATGTTAGGAACAACTGCAGTTATGAGACTTATTTGACATTGAGGATCTAAAGCCATTAAAGTTGTGTATTTTTGAGCAGGCACTGCTGATGCCTTAAAATTCTGCCATAGAAGCCAAAGGAACACCACTCATGCCACTGTGCTCCCTGAAACCATCATGGAGGAACAATCTGAACAGCAACTCTGATGGTTAATACAGCGCTCCTCAAAGCAGAACAGCATCTTCCATCCACTTGGGTACTGACTTCGTGTGTGTATATATGAAACAGTCACTCATGAAATAAACAAAGTGGTAGGAAAAAACTCATGCTAGACTTGAAAAATAAAACAAAACCAAAACCAAAACTATTATATAAAATTGAACCTGACTACTTCAAAATAAACTTTAAAAAATCATGCTTCTAAGAACTTCTGTAAAAAATGTGGAAGTAAACCAATGCACTTAATGGGAATCATGACTGTACCTTGTAAAGAAGTGTGAAGAGCACTATGTGCAGGGTTTTACAGTGTAAAAGCTTTATGAGACCTCTGTAACTTGGGTGTAGTGGTGTCCTCTTCTTGTAAGGAGGCCATGGGTTTCCAGGGAATTTGCCACTTTGCTTTAAGCTGTAGAAACAAATGTTAAATGTTGAAACTACTGTTAAACACTGCAATAATGCAGAAACCTGCCACTGCTATAGATAAACTTTGCTTTGTGTATCTAAGAGTAAACTAAATAAAAATAGATAAGACTCCTTCAAGTAAGTTGTAAATGATTTTTAAACAATATCTTTGGTGAAGTATTTTACCTGTGATGACATTTGCTACTTTGTCTGTGGCCATTCAGATGTATTTTTGAACATTTATGGAAGACTAACAGACTAAGATAACCAAAACTCTGATATCACTTGTAAATTTATAGACTATTTACTCAAGAACAAATCTGGGGCTTGAAAACACTGATAGAATGATCAGCATTACCAGACAGTGAAAACAAAAAATTTATTGTGGAATGAGCAACAGTATGATGCTGCATTTCTAAAAATGATCCAACTTACAATGCTGTGTATCTGTCCATCGCAGACTGCACATCTCTACGGTAAACTGTTCGAAGTATTACCATCACAGGGTCAAATTCCTTGTCCCAAACTTCAGCTGTTGTTCAAAAGAAATTACATGTTAACATTCTCTTATTCTAGATTCACTTCTTAACTAGCTTTAATTATGTCACTTCTATTATATAATTTTTCCTGGCCAACTACAGTAATTTATAATAATTCTTACTAATAATACTTTCTATACTAATAATTGCCACTATTTATCAAAATAGTAAAATATTTTTTGCGAAATTTTGATTGGTTTCAAAACAAAAAAAATAACACTCCATTAAGCAACCCCCAAAACATCACTTCTGTATGCATCTTGTTTTGCTCTTTTTCATTTCCAAGTACACATAAGAAAAGGTTTACATTATTTTTCACTTGGTACATGATAAGCACAAGCCCTCTTGAAAGCAGGAGCAGTTAGCAGGTAGATGACATTTCACTGCTTTTTCTATTTACAAGTTATTAGAAACAAAACTAAGTTTCAATCTAAAGCCAAAAGAAGGCATTAATTCTATGAATTGTTTTGAAGTGTTTAGCTCTCATAACACAAAAAAATCAAGGCAAGATTAAATGACCCCAAAACGAGGAAGAAACCCAGCGGATACAGAATTTTAGCTCCACCAGCAGGCATAACACAACACAAGTGCTTACAACAGTCTTTAAAGTTTCCACAGGCAGAAATAAGCAGCTTTAGCACACTTCTGAGATTAATTTTCCCCAGGCAGGAAGACAAGTGTCTATACTCCTACCTAGTGGTCTGTCCTCTATATATTAACCCCTGCTAAGGCTAGCAGCTCTACAGATATCCTCACAGACTGCTGAGGGAGAACGCTTAGCAAAGTTTCCATTATGTATGACATGTGATCAAATTTAGCTTGTTTAAAAAAACCCATTTTTTCTGTGCAGAATTTAGTGCTGCAGTCTGAAACACACACCAAGCTTGTTTGGGCTGCTAATGCATAATGAGAAAGAAGGACTGAGCGAGCCATACAGTGAATATTGGAAAGGCACACACAGCTCATCTTCAGCACACAAATCTACAGTGTGTAGAAAGAAACTGGCTCTGGAAGTTGGTTTGGGTTGGCTTTGTTTTTTTAAATTATGGTTAACGGAACCAAAATCTAGGGATCTGCAAATATAAAGTAGATTCCACCCCCTCAAATTTAGGAAAACAAGGGATTAGAGGATTAGAGGGAATTGATCTGATTGTGACTTGGTTTAACTGTGACAGGCCACAAACTGCAATCCTTGAAAGTGAAGGCTTTGAGAACCTATATAGTCTTTTGGAGAATATGAAGACTTAAGAGGGTAAAGAAAGCCATGTCAGCTTTTATTCCCGCAGAAGACTTTTCAGCTTTTATTACTTTAAGAAAAAGGGAATCTGCATAGTGTTATAAATCATTTCATTATTCAATGCTATAGATGAGATACTTAACAGAGTTTATGTCTGGAATAAATTGTTTACCTAAGTTTAAAACCTTATATACAAAAAACTCCAGACAATGTAACCTAGCATTAGATACCCTAAATATAAAGTGCCATAATTAAAAACAGCATAATCCATCTCTTTTTCCTTCACACTGTGTTATGAAAAAGACCAGCATGTAATGAGCTCCAGAAACCAGACAGGATATAAGGAAATGCAGTTTATGTAACATTAAGTTATTTTAGATAACACGGGTGTTAAGTTTCCTAATTACACACTAAAGAACCAAGATGAACCCATTCCCAAAACTATGGTTTCACAAAATCACTTCACTAGTTGTTAATTTGTATAAAAGAGCTTTACTGACACTTCAAATCTCTCAGTACAAAAAACTGGCAAACAAGTTATTACAGTATTAGTACCTACATTAACCACCACTCCCCAAAAAAACCCCACGAAAGATTATAAAAACAAATGGTTTCAAAATTGCCAGACCCTAACCTTCCCAGTTCTCAAGGAAGCTACATGGGGCAGGAAGGAGTTAATCCCTCTTCAGCTTTGCCATTAGCCTGAAGCACAATCAGAGCACATGGAGCATTTCAGATTTTTACAGGCTTATCTGCTCAGTGACAGGACACAGTAATGGAACACTGAGTTCCGAAATCATTTCTCTCCTTTGATATACCAATGCTGCGTTGAGTCCAATTTAGATGACAAGCTGGTCAGGGAAAGAAACTTGTCATTTTTGCACTGTATGAATTGTAGAATTATAGAACAATATTCTGTAATGAGTTGAGCCTGAACTTTTTCGTAGACCCTCATTACTGACTGTGAAAAATGTTACAGGATACTAATACAGTTAAGCAACATAAAATAAAGAATTATGTGTTGTGGTATCTTTAATAGTCAAAAGCTGGAGAGTTCAAAGATTGACATTTCACTAGTGCAAACAGTTCTAAACTCTACTAAATATACATCAGATTTATTTAAATCATATGAATAATTAAGTATGCAGATCAGTAAAATACAAATAAGATAATTTTTCATTTCTCCATTTTCCTTTGCTTTCTAAGGGTACCTGATTAGTATGAGAAGCTCATTTTCACTATAGATCAAAATCAATTTATTAAAGACTACTGATAGCCTTTAGCAATGCTCTTAAATATGAGCAATAGACAATAATGAAAAAGTCAAGTTTTGTGGGGTTTTGGTGGTGGTGGTAGATTTGGCTTTTTCGTGAGGAGGATGGGGTAGAGTTTTCAACACTGACAGGTTGGGTTTGCTTTCTGGGTTTTTTAAGGAAAAAAAGCCCACTACAACAAAACCAAACAAACTCTGGTTAGGCATCTTACCAATGAGTATGTTGCAAGAGAACACTGATTACCATACCTTTAGGTGTATACATTCCTTGTTGCATGGAACCTCCAGGCTCAAAAACAGGGGCTTTAAAGTCAGCAACTGCTGACAGGACTGATTCAAAGCTTAAGCTTCCTGGAATAATACCACTTTTAGGATTGGGGTTTTCTGGAATGTAATGTTTGTGTTAAGGAAAGCAAAGTTAATTTAGTTGCAGGACACAGCATTTCACTCCCCTCCTGACATGTTCAGTCAGTCATTTCAGACCACATCTCAGCAGTGCTCTGTGCTTACCACAAGAGGTCTGTATGCTCCAGCTGCTAAGAACAGTCACTTTTACTGAAGAGAATCTAAGCCTCCCAGCTAGGACATTAAACATTTTAAAGCAAGACTTGCTAAAAGCTTGGTTCAAGATATTAGTAAATAACGAGAAATAAAAACCACTATCTGTAGTGCATATAAAGTTTCTGTTATTGTTTTTATTTATGAACGCTTTGTCTCTCTTCATAGGGAGAATATTTTGCATTTACAGCTAAGTGCAGAAAAAGCAAGCAAATAGTTCAGGCTCCATAAACACAGTAAGTAATTCTGCATCTTGGATTGGATAGTTCTTTTTGGTAGCAATACTTAACTGACCTACTGACTTACCCTAAAACACAAGCAGCACTTACAAGTAAGTAAACTTCTGCTTAGTGGTAAGTGACTGCTTATATAAATTATTAACTTATTTTACATATTAAGTCATTCACTTAAGGGAATTGTTCTAAGTAATCACTTATTTTACATACTTAAGTGACTGAGTTACTAGATCTTATCATAATAATTAATAATTCTTATTATGCATTTGTTAGTCTCAATCTCATCCTTTCCTATCTTCAAATTCCTAATATTTTTGCTCAATGTCTATCCCTGGATTGCAAGCTCTTCTATGCAACCACAACAAGCTATTTAATTTGCCTACACAGCCTAAGTGAGTGTGATAGAGTGATAGCAGGAAAACCTGTGTATTTATAGTCAGCTTCTGGGGACATGAACCCTGTGCCTGTGCAGAAGGACTTCTTACAGTTTGCTATTCTTTCCCCCATAACACATGCACTTCACTCTAACATCAAAGCAACGTGCAGGATTGCTATTATTTGCATTTTCAGCTATTGACAGCAAAAGCTGATATAATGTAGAGTGGCTTCTTTTTATACTGGCAGAAACTTAGCAAAATTAAAGGTTCAAATCTAGATAAATGTGACTCTTGGCTAAACTTTCTACAACATCGCTGGAAAACACGCATTTTCCGTCACACCTAAAAGACTTTTAAAGACTAGTACAGCATTTTGCATCAAAACTAATTTAAACTACTAAAAAGTATTGCATTTATTGCAAGAAAAACCAAAATTGGAGCAAATGCCTTTGCTAGTAAGTATATACAAACACACCTTCACAGTTTTTTAATTATGTAAGCTAAAAACATGTTGTTCAAGCCTCACTGCTATCCAGGGACATGTCATTCTCATTCAGGCACATTAGTGAATATATTCCAAGGATATGAGATCCAGTAATGAACTGTGTGTTCTGTCATTCATACAGAGTTGGGCTACCATCTCCGCTCTGAGGATCTCATCATCTGTCATTCCTAGAACAATGAAATGTAAAAAGCTGTTAAAATAGCACAATTTTAAAACACACATTCAGTTTTCCTTTGACATTAAAAGCATGTCAAACATGATACAAATTAATATTAAGTAATGATACAGTGCTATAAAAATACAGGAAAAAAAGGGGGGGAGTGCAAATGTTATGAAAGGTACAATTTCAATCAGAAAATACAAGTACAAACTCAAACTGCTGTCTCTCTGGAAAAGATACAGAATCTTCATGTCATCACCTACACGAACCACCACTTCCATTAAAGCCATTTTTCTCCATTTCTATGTATTATATCTATTTCTATTTCATAAGAGATTAAAATCAGTAACTGGCAGAGATGAAACCAAGTGTTGAATGCTTTAAGTTACTACATGGTTAAGCACCTTTAAGGTAGCTACTAAGTGCTGAATATAAATGAAGGTATAATCATGTTATTTACAGTATTCCTAAAGCAGTGACTCTTACCTAAATGTAAACGAAGACTTAACAAAAGGACCAAAAATGTCAACGCTCCTTCCAGCATGGACCTTTCATGCTCTGAGTCAAGAACTGTATTTTGATGCTGTGATGCCATCGTTAACAGATCTACCACCTTAAATCTGCATAGCAAACAGTAAAGTCAGAAACAACAATTAAACATTCTCCAACATTAAAACACCAATGTGAAATGTACTGACAAACTCAGGATAGCACTCACAACAACCTAAAATGAAATACAAAAGCTCAAATGAAAACCCAAAGTGCAAAAAAACATACATGAAAATCCTCTTCTTTTAAAATTCCAGTTTTTATTTAACTATCGATGGAATGTGCTATAGTGATATTCACCCCACATGAAAACACTTTATATTTATCAACATATAAAAACTAATGCATATTAATTGGTGTTCAAACCATGATTTTTTTTGCAGAAAAAGTAAACCTTCTGTGTCTCTTACTATTGCAGTTCTATTTATCTACTTCTTCAGGATAGAATATCCTAGCATATGAACGTATGTGAAACTTTAAAAACCCTAAAGATGCTCAGAAAACAAATATCTGAAGCTTCACTACTGCCACTGTAAATCAAAAGCCAATGCTGTTTAAAATCAAGAGACACCTCTTTCGGTAGAGCCCTTGGGTAAGTGTTAGTTTTGGCTAGGCAGAGCTGTACCACTGAAGATATGTATCGGAGATGCAATTTTTCTATTACACGCTATAAATTAGTGCAACAGCTAGCACAATATTGAACAAGAGCATTCATCTTTTAGTCCTACCTTTCAAAAACAGATGAAATAAAATAATCTGGGTCCAGTCTAGAGGCACAGACCTGTAAAAGAGAGTAAATAATTTTATTAAATTAATTCCATTCAATAGTTTGTAGATAAATAACATTGGCTTGGCTTCTCAGAAAACATAACTTACTTGCAGCAGATAAATGTCAGGATCAATCATTGAATTGCAGAAATGGGACTGCACGTAAGTCATGGCCTGTCCTTTAATTTGTAGACCATTTCTAACCCACATATTGCTGTGAATTTCAGAAAGACTTGCCTGTTCAGGGAACATAAAAAGTTATAAACATTTCAGAGATGTTCAGCTACTCAGTTCAATGTTAGCAGATCATCAGTACATTATCATCGAAAAACAGAAATCATTGAACAGTTTGGACTGGAAGGGACCTTAAAGATTTCCAACCCCTATGCCATGGGCAGGGACACCTTCCACTAGACCAGGTTGCTTAAAGCCCCACTCACCCTGGCTTTCAACACTTCAGGGATTGGGTATTCTTGGCTTTTCTGGGCAACCTGTTCCCAGAAGTGTCTCACCACCTTCACAGTAAAGAATGTCTTTGTGACACCTCATCTAAACTACTCTCTTTCAGTTTAAAGCCACTGCCCCTTGTCCTGTTGTTGTAAATGTCATTGTACATGACAGTGTACACGACATTGTAAAAAGTCCCTCTGGGGCTTTCTTGGAGAGTCATAGCATAGTTTGGGTTGGAAGGGACCTTTAAAGGTCATCTAGCCCAACTCCCCTACAATCAAGGGCATCTTCAACTAGGTCAGGTTGCTCAGAGCCCCATCCAATCTAACCTTGGATGTTCCCAGAGATGAGGCATCTACCACTTCCATGGGCAACCTGCTCCAGTGTTTTACCACTCTCATAGTAAAAAAGGTACTACAGGTAATCTGAATCAACCCTACTTCAGTTTAAACCCATTAGCCTTGTTCTATTGCAACCTGCTACCTGCTACATAGTTTGCCCCCAGCTCTCCTGTAGGCCCCTTCAGAAGGCCTAAGGTTTCCTCAGAGCCTTCTCTTCCCTAGGTTGAACAACTCCAATTCTCTCAGTCTGTCTTCATAACAGAGGTGCTCCAGCCCTCTCATCATTTTATTCACTATCATTACACATATACATACATGCATACTACAACTTTATAGACTTTTTTATACTAATTTACTTCTCCTGGAGAGTGAGAGATGAAAAGAACCACTGCGAGTTTATGAAACAGATACCATACTTTCATATGAGAGCACATTTCAGACAATGAAAGTAATCAAAGACAACTGAAGTGACTTATACATGTAGTTGTTCATCAAAATCTTGAAATGTACTCAAAATGAAGGTATCATGGAAGCAAAATGAACCAAAAATTAAGGTATCACGGTTAAAAAGAGGTTAAATCTAGAAGCAGTGATTACAAGTCCAAATTTGCAAATAAAAATGTTGTGCATCCATTCTTGAACTCACTCTCAATTTCAAATACAAAATTTCCAGATTTGGGTTTCTTGTCAACCTGCACTCCATTCTGTTCCCATTACAATTCTATGTTTTTAAAGAATTGGTCCTTCCTACCATTTTGGAAGAGCTATAGTGAATATTATTATTATTATGTGCTTCTCAGACTATGATAACTAACGCCACATTTTTAATTTTGGAAAAAGGAAAGGAAACAAAAGGACATTACCCTAACTACTGGGTATATTCTAGTTATTACTGTCACATATCGGTTATTTTTATAGTCCACAATTAAGACATACTTCCTGTTGTTAAGTCAGAAGTCTGCCCATACCTGAATCTGAAGTGGGTGAATCATTAGTTTCATCAGCATCTCCTGATCTGGCAAGATAGTATCCAGATCTAGTTCTTGGCATTTAACAGCCTAGAAACAAAAGCAAGCACACGCTGTGCTGAATGACCACATTCAACAGGGAACTTCCATCTTCTGTAAAACTACAACATGTGCTTACCTTACTTAAAAACATGGCAAAGTAACGGTGCAGTGGCAAATGAAAAGTAACTTGGTTAGGTGCTGGCTGAAAGTAAAATAAAGGTATTTAATATAACATATTGAAAAAAACAAACATACAAATATCTTTGGCACAATTACCAAGGACTGTATCTTATACATCTTCATTTGATGGACTTACTTTCCACCAACCTAGCAGCACTTCATTCCCCTGTCTTTCTGATTATTCAGAAGCTTCCCTCAGACAGTTGTAGTTGATCTCTTACTGAGTCCCCTGAAGCTAATGGCACTCTGAGTTGATAGAAGTATTGCTTGCCAAGTGGCAAAGCTGCTCCCCATTGCCATAGCAGAACAGAACTTCTGTTTTGCCCCTGCTTCATCCAGCTCTTCACACAGCACAACAGTAGTGTATCGACAGCACTGCTTTTAAAACTCACACAGCTTAAGCTTGCACCCACAAACCTAAATCACCAAAACTCTACAGAAAAAAAAGGATCCTAGGACATAACATTTTAAGTATTAAATACAAACTCTAAGTTCAGCAAGGCAATCCTTTTTTGATCACTACTTTGAATAGTCACTTAAATTAAGGAGAGGGGGCTGGGTGTAGGGAGTGTATCCCCTTTGAAATTTAATCAGATTTTCACAGTACTTTGCTTAAATTCATTGAGGATATTTACCTCATCTACAAAGTTGATAGCATCAAACCAGTCCTGAAGTGCTTCAAGACAGTATCTGACAACATTGCGTGTGTATTCTTGTGTTTCCTGCAGTTAAGAGAAACCAGCATACCATATGAGCCAAAACAGTTTTAAGTGCCATTGTTTTCCTACTACAAATAAATACAAATAAATACAATTATCTCAAGAATATTTTTACGGTACACAGAAGCATTGAGGTTGAAAAAGACCTCCAAGATTTATGACTGAACAATACACTGTCTACTAAACCACAGCAGTAAGTGCCAGGTCCAGTTGTTTCTTCAACATTTCCAGGGATTTGGACTCCACTACTTCCCTGGGTAGCCCACTCCAATGCTTAACAACCCTTTCCATGAAGAAATTCTTCCTGTTGTCCAACCTGAACCTTCTCTGCTGCAGCTTGATGCCATTTTATATTGTCCTGTTGCTGGTTACCTGTGAGAAAAGGCCAACTCCCACTTGGCAACACACTCCTCCCAGGGAGTTGTAGACAGTGGTAAGGTCACCCCTGAGCCTCCTCTTCTCTGGGCTAAACAACCCCAGGCTAAACAAGCCCAGCTCCCTCAGCTGCTCCTCGTAGGACTCACTCTCCAGACCTTCACCAGCTTCGCTGCCCTTCTCTGGACACGTTCCAGCACCTCAATGCCTTTCTTCTACTGAGGGGCCCAGAACTGAACACAGGATTTGAGGTGTAGCCTCACCAGTGCTGAGTACAGAGGGACAATCCCTGCCCTGGTCCTGCTGGCCATGCTATTTTTATAGAGCCAGGATGCCACTGGCCTTCTTAGCCACCTGGGAACACACTGGCTCACGTTTGGCCAGCTGTTGACCAGGTCCTCTTTTGCCAGACCACTTTCCAGCCACTCTGCCCCCAGCCTGAGGTTGTTCCTACCCAAGTGCACGACCCGGCAGTTCACCTTGCTGAACCTCAGGCAACTGGCCTCGACCCATCCATCCAACCGGCCCAGATCCCTCCACAGAGCCTTCCTGC
Source organism: Callaeas wilsoni (assembly GCA_013398955.1). Taxonomy (NCBI): domain Eukaryota; kingdom Metazoa; phylum Chordata; class Aves; order Passeriformes; family Callaeidae; genus Callaeas; species Callaeas wilsoni. The sequence continues at coordinate 34,370 of VWPU01016666.1, read as the reverse complement.
CCTCCAGCAGATCAACTCTCCTGCCCTACTTAGTGTCATCTGTGAATCGATCGAGGGACCACTCAAGCCCCTCATCCAGATCACCAATAAAGATACTAAGCAGAACTGACCCAAATACTGAGCCTCAGGGAATCCCACTAGTGATTGGCCACCAATACAACTTGAGTCCTCCCGAGATGGAAATTAGTAATTCTTAAGACTGTTTCATTGTTTCTCTAAAGGATGACCATTCCAGCGGTGGGAATTAAGGCACCTTCAGAACAGTCAGGTGGTCCCACTGCCTGCACTTGTTTAATTTATCCATTTACTTTTACCATAATTTAGAGCTGTAAGCGTAAAAAAAGTCTTTCCATGCAACCAAAAGGATAGTTAATGGCCTGCAAGTTTTATCTACTTAGCAGGTCCTTACAGTTGGCTAACACAAAACACCCTAAATGATACAATACCACAATACTGCATAGATTTTAACAGTAAGCAAACCTTGTCATTAATTGTATGATATAATTCTGTAACAATGCCATAAAACTACACTGTATTTCAGGTTAAATCGTATTTCAAGACTAGAGCTGTACATTGCCCTCCAGGAGAGAAGCAGTCATGTGCAAGAAGGGAAGGTAGAAGGGAAACTAAACCAAACTGCTGTGATCAGCAGAACTTGCAAAGCCTCTTTTCTTAACAGATTTTTCCTTTAATCTTCCCTTCCCCCTAAACACAGACTCGAGACTTGCCTCACACTCTCAGGTTATCTAATGACACACTTCTCATGCAAAAGGCAGCAGTACTTAGGCCAGCCAAAAGTTGGGCAAGTGGCGACTACCTCAGTCAGGCATCTTTTCTCACCAGGAAACACAACAGCCACGCTCCCATCCTGTTGCTCCACTTTCCATTAAGGCCAGGCTCTTCTGGCTTTCCCTATCCTGTGAGACATGAGCTGGAATCTCTTCCAACCCATCAGGTTTCACTAGGTAAGTACAACAACTAAGCTATGAAATTTCTTGAACACTTTCAGATTTATTGAGGATGACCAAAAGGTTCAAACATGTGGCTGAAGACATGACTGACGAGACAACTGGTGGAGGAGCGTGGCCTTAAAAAAAAATAACATCCCATCCCCTAAGCAAAAATGAAAGGAACACTTCAAACAGCCAGAAGCTGTAATTCAGTTTTCAAAAACTAATGCAGACTCATAAATTGACAAATTCAGAACGTATCAGTGTAAACTACACCACAGAAAGGCTTTTGCAACTGCCTGATTCAAACTGTTCTAAAATCACATGGACTGCTCGTGCAGTTTTTCAGTGTGTAGTGCCATTCAGGCAGTACTGTCTCACTGACACTATTATGTATCTTAATAAACCAATTTCAAATGTAAGTATTTATTTCATAGAAAAACAATTAAAAGTATTTTTCATATGTTAAGTATTCTTAAAAGTTGATGGATTCTATTTTTGCTGTAACTTAATACAATTTACAGTCTAGCAAACAGCAACAAATCTTTGCTCTAGTTTGGAGACCATGAGATGTCAGAACCTATTAAGTTTTCACCTCAAATTGATAGGAGAACCACACAAACTCTATCCCTCATCATAATGAAGTGTCTATTTGCAGACGCAGCCAACATTAGAACCACATTAAGATGACGTATGCATCTCCGCTCCCAGCGAACAAAGGCAGAATGACTCAGAGACATTTATCAAGTTCTTCATTAGATCAGAAGTTATTCCATATGTACAGTCACATAAAATGACTGCACACATCCTGAACTTGTAGCCCCAGTACTGGAGACAATAAATTATGTACAGGCATGAATTCTACACTCACTATACACAGAATCTGAGTTGATTGGAGTTTTATGTTATTTAAATACACAAAGACAGGAAAACCAAAGTCTTTTCAAACACAAAATTCAGCCTGTTCAGGTTTGAGAATTCTAGAATAGTTGTGACTAAAACCAAGAATCATGACAGGGAAATGTTAGCCTTACCCTAACTTTGCAGTGTGACAGTAGACCCCACATTGGCTGGGCACAGGCTTCCAGCTCAGCAGCAAAGGCAGCATAGTATGTCTGCGATTCAAACTCCACATGCTCATTTAATTCTCGTTTATTTAAATTCATACCTTCAAAGATTTAAGCACAGTTATACAACCTAAGATTTAACTAAGGCTAAATGGAATGCAGTATTTTTAGTTTTATGCTTTTATACACCTCTAAAAACAACTCCACGAAGTGTGAGAATCTATTTTATCTAGTGGCAGAATATTTGATAAAACAAAGTTTGAACAGAAATATATCAGAAAAGATAAGACTGGCTAATAACTGCAGTCCTTGCTGTTCAGGACTACTGAACTACTACTCAAACTTCTACTTTGAATGTCACTCAGCCAATCAGAACATCTGAATGCTAGTCCTCTTTCTAAGCAGAACATTTATCAGTATTGAGATACACCATTTAAAAATAATTTTTTATATAATCAAAAAACTTTCTTTACAGCAACACTTAGAAAAAGATCCAGATTTATCAGATTAATTTCCTGTATATTTAAGTTTAGAAATTCACCAGTAAAACAGTTTGTTTTACAGTTATGATCCGTACTTTAAGTACAGCCTCAGAATTCTTGCACCATGGATATCAGTCGACTAAGTGTGATGTGACTGCTCTTCAACTACTTCATGCAAGAAAAAGATCCATCAGATAATTTTTGTAATCTGTTTTCTAGAATATACTGTTCTCTTCAAGAAATACAATCTTAGGGGAGTATTAATAGATTCATTATATACATACAGCACTGTAGGGATTTTGCAACTGTGAACATTAACTGTCTTAACATTCTTGTATTAGTACTGATTATAAAACTCACATACCTTGAAAAAATGATACAAAATTCATCCATGTTACCAAAAGACCATGATCTTCCAAAAATTTCTTTGCCACACTTTGGTGTGAAAGTATGTTTATAAAATCACTAACCAGGGGCCAGTAAGTATTATTCTTCAGTAGTGCTTCCCCACAATTCACCACAACATGTAAACTATTCTCTTCATCTAGATTTAAAAAAGAAAAAACAAAACAAAAGAAGACAAAATAATTTTTTTCATTTATTAATAAAATTACAAAAGAACGCAAAAATAACAATTAAGATGTACTGTTATGCTGTGATCAGACACACACAGAGAAAACTGCAGAAAAGAAGAATGGTTCTTTCGTGGTACCTGAGGCTGTTTTTTCATCATGGATTAACCAACAGAGATCCCACTCAGCAGGAGTCGTTCAAACTTTGAACAGTATCACAACCTCTGGAAAGTAGCACATTAGTAAAACCACCACAGCCATGGCTCTTCCAATAAAAAACCCAAACAATACAATTCCTATTACAAACATCTGAATTCTACTTTGAATTTGACATACCCCCAGTGAGCAAGGTACCTTACAGCATTCAAGAAGAAATCTGGGGATCAAACCTAAACTGGCACATTGAGTCTGAAAAGAGCACAGCAAAGCATGTCCACTCTGAATTTGGGACAGAGAGAGGGGTTATGCAGCCTGTCCAAGACTAGGGCAGGAGAAGGTTCCTAGAAGAAGAGGATAAGAAATCGGGGAAGGGGGAGTTCTTTCCCTCCCACCCCAAATCACAGAAGTTCATCCTCTACATCTGTCAAATAAATCTCTCTGTTTCCTTTTCATAAGAGGGACTCCTGGAAAGATCAGAAGAGAAACAATTGGTTCTGGATTCACGATCCAAGTGAAACAACTTCCAGTACCCATATGTCAGTTAATATTCTATTTCAAGAGAAAGAGGAAGAGAGGAAAAAAAACTTGTATCTGACGAGCAGCCTTGAGGATGGCTCTATTCCAGTTCAAATGCACTGAAAATTACCCCTGTAAGTATCCTTTACACAGCGAAAGGGTCATTAGCAGCACATCACAGCTGCACTAAAAAGACACTTATTAAGAGACTCCAGTCTCTGGCTGATGAGGTATATCTGTAGGTAGAGTAGAGTAGCTCTCTTTGGCCTGTCCAAGAACAGAGCAACATCTCTGCCTGATTTTGCAAAGAACCAACAGTTACATCTATCCCAGAACCTAGTAGACAAATCCAAAGTTCCTTCAAATGGACACTGGCATTGCCTCTTATTCAGAGTACTCTACAAGCCAGGGTTAATGCAAAGTCATTTAGAGAGGTTGGTTTTTCAAAGGATAAACCATTACCAAAACTTTTTCCTTGGGGCTATAAATAAAATTCTTTTCCCATACAAAGTTCATTAGGAGGAAAGTGCTGACAGAGAGGAAAAAATTCTTTAAGAACATATGTACATAAATCTCCTTAGGGAGCCAGTTTTTTCATCTGCATCTATATTTCTACCCCTCATCCTTTCACATTACATGTGAGAGAGGTAAGCTGGGTTAGTAACACTTGCGAAGTTGGAATCAACATAGGCCAACCGTTTCATTAAAACAGTTTGTCCACAAATACCCTTAGTGAACTGTACATTTTAAATAGGTGTCAGCTGTTCAAAAGACAATTAGGATCTGTGAGCGATGCAAATTAAACATGCTGTAGTACACACAAGTCCTGCTCCATGTTTTCCTTGCTCCTCTCAAACATGCTTTCTCCACCTATCCATTGGCTGGATTTGTAAATTTTTTCTCATTCAGATGCTAAACAATCCATTGTTTACAGTAGCTGCACAAACAGAATTCTTTTTAATTTATCTCACCAGCATAGACTTCTCACTATTTCCAGCATCAGAAGAGGTCATTTGAACTAAACACAAGATACAAGTCCAAAGAACTGCAAAAGAAGGCCACTGAGAATATGAGAGGGAAAAAAGCCCAATAACATATTTAAGGATTACTTTTCTGTCCATTTACAGTACGCCCAACCCCTCATATATAAAGCAGTGAGGGGGAAATGTTGTGAGAACACTGAAAAGTACCAGACATATCCCAGAGGTGGACTTGGCAGTACTAGGCTTACTGCTGGGCTCAATGACCAACCTAAAAGAAATCACTGGTGCTGGGAAAAGAGAAAAGGACACAGTGGAATAGCTGCTCCAAGGGTCTTTTCTCACATACCTATCACAAATATACCTAACAATATTTAACTTACCAGCTCCAGTTTACATCCATTAATTACCAGGAAGATTCTTCAGAAAATGACTAATCACAGTCACAGTCTTTTTCTCCTTGACTGCAATTGTGACCCATTACAGAACCTCACCACCACGCTAGCAACTTCCCATACTGACCAAAAAGTAACATTCAAAAGATGCTTAGAAGTCGTTTTAAATTACATTCCACCAATACGGCATTGATTTAGCAAAAATCACATACAAACTGCTAAATATTCAGCATTTTCCTTTTAATGCTGTAAAGTAATCTATGTAGGGCAACAGAAACATTTTTCATATTGAAGTGCTGCTGAATGACAGCACTCTTGCTAGCTAGATGAGTGAGGATTTCCCACTTCTGCACAGGCATTCTGGTTTAGGCTACACATAGAGTGGACTCCGAGACAAAGGTTGCTTTGGGCAAAAAAAATACAATTTCATGCAGAAGCTGGTGATACTTATTTAGCAGCAGTACTCAGACTGTTTAGGGAATACTTTCAGATTCAAACTAGGATAAAGAAGGCTGAGAGGTCTCCAGGGTGTTAGGCACATAAAAGTGTGAATGACAGAAGTCAGCAAGATTGAATTGTGCCATTTTCACATAAGGACAGGTAAAACAAGGAGGATGAAAATAGGACAGCTGTTTTCACTAAAGAAGTTATACAGCCTACAATAGCTCAAACTGCTACTCTGTCAAACAAAAGGTTCATCAAATTACTATATTTATAAAGTATTAAATTATTCACCTCTAATTACATCAAATTTTATTAAGGCAATCACAGGTATAAAACAATTTTAAATACTGCAAGTAGCTTGTGAAATTCTTTGAAAGTATTTTTTAAATTCATATGGGTCTCAATTTGTGTATATAATTTTTCATTCGAATAGGTGTTTATGCACTTTACGCAACGAATTAAGTACTTGCAAGGTAATAATCTGCATTCTAAACTATGTAACATTCCTACAAAAAACCCCGTACAAACCAAAGGATAAAATATTAGTACCACTCTTGATAACTACCCTTATATTTCCAGGGAATTCTGAGACTCAGCCTCTAACTATATATTGCTAGGTCCTGTACATTTTTGGATAGGCATCAGAGCGGTGGACTGACCATCAAAGAAAGATTACATTTCCTCTATAATCAATTTATGGAAAGAAACAGACAAACAACCTACCTTGCAATTCACTTTTAATAAGGCAACTTTCCATCATGTACAACAGAACAGTGACCATAATATCCAGCAGTTGGCATTCTTCTGTTACTTGGCGTGCTAGTTCTTCATTGCTGAACAACTGAACACTGATATGCACAATTCTATTAGACATGGTGTCTGATTCATGGCTTTTCTTCAGTGTTTTCATAATAAAAGCATAATGCTGAACAAATGTTTTTGTAAAAGCAATCTGCAAATTATAAAGAAATGTTGAAGTTAATAAGCATCGTACAAAAATTATAGCTTTCTTTCATTATAAACTATTTCTTTATGCATATACAATCAACATATCCTGGGAAACACCAGTTGCTATGACAAACCAAAACTGATGACTGTTTTCTAGAAACAGACCAAATGAAAAGACCTATTTATAGGGCAGGGTATCTTAGGCTTCTAATTTTATTACCTCTTCCCAGCATCTAATCTTCTCATTCAATACCTTCCACACAAAAAAAAGAAACAACCTAGAAATGTTCAAATAAGGAATATAAGGTCTCAGCATGCCTGTGAAAGTAGTAAAGTCCTAATAATTAATTTATCCTAAATTTGTACATCCTACAACAGGATGTCCTAAAACAATACACTATGAACAATGAGTTTAGTGGTGCTTTAAAAAGCTGCCTTAGCACTTGCAGCCATCTACCCATGAAGTAAGGTTTTCATTTATTTTCAAGCAGGACATTTCTACACTGATTTTCATTTCTACTATCACAGCATCCTACACTTTTTAAATAAACCTTTAGTGCTTTTCCCTCAATAACTAAATTAATTATCCAGCTTCATACAACTGTTAGAGGGTTTTTTTAACTAAATCAGTACTTGAATGTATTGTACATACACATAAATCTTAGTACAGTTCTGTGTTCCACTCCATTACCCTCAAAATGCATTATAAATCAACCTTTTGCACTGCACATACATGAACATATCTGCTAGCTTTGAAATCACTTCTCACTTAGTACTTTAGGTTCTGAATTAACACCATCTGGACTTGCTTGGCTTAGTAAGAAGACAAGCTGTGTAGTGATAAAAATCTAAAGTCTAAAAATCCCTTGCCTATTCCTTCTGGAAGTATTAACCTTTCCTAAGCATAGAATTAGAAATTTTAAAACCACTCTCAGGCAGCCATGTTTTCACCAGGCTGTATACAGATCATTATTTTATTTGACCTGCCTTAGACTCAATGGTCCCATACTTTTATTATGGCACTACCATGTTATAATCACTTAAAATATACTTCCAAAAATATGATGACATAATTCTGCTGATAGGCACAGAAACTGCTTCTCCCAGCAAATACTCCCAAAGATAAAGCTGCTGATGCAAGAAACTGGGCCAGGGTGAGAATGGGGATATCACTGCAGGAAACACTGCAAGAATACTTAACTTGCCTTCCTATACCTGGTCCACAGTGATGGAAACCTGTATAATAACTGAAAGTGTGTTCCACATACAGCATCCAGCACAATGGTAACTGTTTTCAGCTAAAGCCTTTTTGGCAGAATGCATTCACAATACTTGAGCAAAGTTAATACAATATCATTCTGGTATTACAGATATTCCCATCACATAATTTTGTTTAAGTTAAAATCTTGAAACAATTTTCATCACTGGCATTAGCACTTATCATCAAGACATTCACACTATTAATGTTAAGCCTCAGACAGAAATGAGGTAGCAGGTATTTTAAGAAGTTACTATATTAACACTGCTAGCAAAAAAGTATACTTTATTTATATATTACCTCTTCACATTGTATTATGTTTAAATAGGATTTTTAGGTTCTGTGATGAAGAAACCACGATTTACTTGTTTTACACAGCACACTCAATTCAAGTTGACTGCAAAAACAAGGTCCTTCTCATGGGACAAATTCTGGATTTTTTTTTTCTTTAGTTTATATTGGCACACATCAAAATTTTTTGTGCCTCATTCATTTACAATAATGAACTTCTGAAAGTACTGTAAATTTCCTATCACTACAGTGCAATGGTAGAGACTCTGTAAAACACTTAACTAAAGGAAAGACACAAGCTTTACTCCTACATTCACTTGCAAGTTAAACAAACAAATACAACCCTATCCAATTTTGAGAGGAAGAAACTAAACTCATTCCAGCAGTTAAGAAGCTGAAATACTGTGGTAAACTGCAATCAGTACATAAAACCAGCCATAGTAGGCCAAATCAGTCCATCCACATATCCCTTCTTTTGGTGGCCAAAGCTATATGCACAATTAAGGAAAAATATAGAACCGAGCAAGAATGCACGTAACATGTTTCCAAATACTCAGCTTCCAACCTTCTGCAAGAAATGGTTCCTAAGACAGACATGCTTTCTGTACATCTAATTATCTTCACTGACTTACTCTCTATGATCTTGAGCAGCTCCTAAATTTCTACCTATGGAAAAACAAAGTTAATTTTTTCAGCTAGCCTTTCCTCTTGGTGACCACTCAACTTTAATCCCAGAACTTTTTGGAGACTAACATCAAGCCCATGCTTCAGTTAGAACTTAGCATTGACAATGTAAACACGGGAGATCTAAGATGGAAAGTATTTCTGCCAGCTGAATGTTGCACTAAAATTAAGGTTCCAATAGAAAAACTGTTCTACAGAATTTGTAGAACAGCATATCCAGGGGTTAGAGAAGTCCTATTGCTGTAATAGCTGCCTTAAGGATCACTACGGGAGGTGCCTGACAAGGCACAGCACTTCTGGGAATTATGTTTGTTGATTCATTATGTCTAAGAGATGCTTTTGCATTTTTGTATTTCCAGTATTCCAGATTTCAGCAAGGCTCTGCTCTTGGATGATTTACACTCTTCCACCATCTTCCTGTTTACTGCCAACACATTCTTCGCCTTCTCCTTGGTCACATGAAGGTCTCTTTTTCTGGCCTTTTGCTTTTCCTCTTGTCCACACCATAACGCCTTTAATTTCTTGGAAGCTTAAATAAATTTTTCTTCTGCTTTCTTCTTCTTCTTCACTTGTAAGTCTTCCAAGCTTCATATGTCAGAGTGTGAAGGGATGCCTCAAGCACAAATCTGTAAGGCAAAGACCACACTTTTTGTCGTGCTATCTCTCTCATATGCCAAAGTGGGGAGAGAGGGAAGAGCTAGTTAACCCAGGGTTTTAGCCCACCCCTTTCAACACCTCTTTTTAGTACCGGGAATCCTAAAAGGGAAGTTAGTTTTCCTGTTTCAAAACCAATCTGTGTAACTGAGATTGCTAGTGGCTCAGTGACTGCTACACAGGGCAATGATGGATTCTCATATGTTTATGGTGGCGGTCAGAGATTTCAACAATTTCAAAGCATACACAGATAGCCAGCTCCGTGCTCTGTGTTCAGCTAGCTCCCTCAGTTTATCAGAAATCCAACCTAGCAGAATTCTGCTGATTTAATGAGCTAAATTGCCTCACGAAGAATCAGATAAACTGCACAACAGCAGATACAGAAAAAATTAGAACGGTGTATGTGGTGTAGATGGGATGGGAAAAAGTAGCAGAAAGCTGAGAGATCACTTGGAATAGCTTATATCCCTAGAGGTATTCCTGTTGTTTGAGAATGCAATATGATTAATCAGCAAACAAGCTTTTCTTTCAAAAAGGCTAAATGGAAGCATGTAAGATAAAACATTCTTCTAATTCATCCCAAAATGCTATGTTCTCTCTTTTACATGTAAAAGGCAGAGCCACTCCTTGTAAATTAACCACAGGCCTCATAAACATGTTTAAAATTCATGCAGCATTGACAATTTTGCAACAAAGCACAGGTATCTTGCAAAAAAATAGTTTACTGCCTCCCTAGTACTGCTATGTGATACATTTCCTGCTCCAAGTTTCCTTACTACTTAAAAATGCCATTTAGACAATCACAGAAATTAAACATAGATTCTAAAAAATTTCAAATACCTGGTATTTCTGCTTCTAATAAAGCTTTAACATAAGAATTAACTGTTTAATGAAAAACAATATGAAATTAGTAACAAAAAAAACAACCAACCAAACAAAAAATTTCGTAAAAATCTTTCAGTCTGGGCATGCAGTATTGGTAGGTAGAAAATGGATTTTTTCCAGTTAAAGATGGCAATCAGTAGAGAGACCAAATACACCATGATCTCCATTCTGTATGAAGAAAGATAATGAACAGAACGAAGAAAGTCACTGAAGACTGTGGCTCATTGTCAAAGGAAGAAAGATCCCACAATCATTAGAAGCTGCTGTTATTACATGCTCCAGTAAAAAGGGAAACACAGCAACACTTACCAGATTCTTCTGCATGCTTCTAGCAGCTGGGTGTTTTTACAGGCAGGAATTTAGCTGGCAATGGATCAGGAGAACTGGATGTCCATGTGGGTGTCCAAATATCAAGAAGAATTCAACCTTCATAGCAATGGATCATCAGTTAAGAAGTCCTAATGTCTCCTCATGTATTAGCTGAATCTAAGACCAAGACGAATCTATGCTGGTATCCCAAATCAAAATGGTGTCTTGACATGGACACAGTAGTGCGGAAGGCCCATATCTTATCTTTTTCTTCCTTGCAAGTTATCTTCATATCCTTTGTTTTGATACAGCAAGGTTTTAAGGGGGCACAAATACAGGGTTGTCCCATTATAAACAGACATTTTTGAAGAAATCTGCATGCCTGGACTTCAGAATTTCTTGATCTTTGCCTCCCAGCAGGGATTGAGAAGGTCCAAAATATTTGCATGGCTCAAGGGTATGACATGATCAGAGCAAAATGTTAAGCCTGATTGCTATGTATACTAGGTCTTGGGAACATGTGGAGCAAACAACCAAACCTGGCTGCACACCAAGGTTTAAAACAGGAAGATGACATCCAGTCTCCACAACTCCAGGCCAGGAGATACTTGGTACGGACAACTGCAAAACTCTGTAAGGAAGCACCTGGAAGGCTGCCAGAATCACCTAGGGCATAGCTGCAGCAAAACACTCACTCTAATGGTCTGTATGGAGAAACCACTGCCTACTACAATAACTGAAACAGGAAGGAGGTCACTGCAATTATTCACTAGTCACACCATGCTACAGAATCATACAGTGCTGATCCACGTTTTAAGTGATAAAAAACAATTTAGAAAGTAAAATAAAATGAAACAAAATCCAACACATGCAAATATGCACCGACAAAAAGTAAAATAAACCATGAAATCAAAATTAAAAGTGCTGCTCCAGATTTATCCATCTTGTTTTGTCCACACTGGTTTTCAAATACTAAACACTTTACAACGTCTTACAAAATACTCAAAACAAGGTAAAAGATCTGCATTATTTTACTGCTTATTATTCAAACATAAGCATACATGGTGTCATGCAAGACATAATACACACTAAGTATGTGAATACGAAAAGATACTTAGGTTTGAATGAAGTAAGGCCAAGTACCTTATAATCTTGATCTGGTAGCATGTTGAGTAAGAAAGTCACCATCTTCTGTGGAAACTCATATTTTATTGTCCAAAATAATAATTCTTCTAGAAAACATTTATGCTTCAAAACATCCATGATAGACTGATCTGCATAAAAGGTTGAAGCAGGGCATGTGTAATGCAATAAGTATCAAAACTAAGAACAATAATAGTGCAGTTGCACTCATAAAAATTCAAGAAGAAAAATTTAAGAATATCTTAGTGCATTCTGTAAATAATTTCTTTTTAAACACTGGGAAAATGAAGATCACCAATACTGCACAGTGTCAGTCTGTAACTATAAAAAGAACCTCCCAGAGAAGCCAGTGAAAGTTTTCAGTACAATTCTACCAGAGAGTCCAAGCTTCATTGATTGCATTGAATCACATCACCTTACCATAATAGTTGCACTGATTATAATGCATCACAGCAAATTGCACAGTATTTACACAACCTCTTAACCAAGCGAAATACTGCAGACTACTACTTAACTGAAGTTAAAATATCAAAACAACAAAATACAATTTATGATTAAGTGATGAAATCTATTACCTAAACAACACTTTACCGAGCTCTAAACAAAATAAATAGAAGCAATAATGCATCCTTTATTCTTACTTTCAAAGCAATATATGCACTGATTGACCAACCATTAAGTTGTCTGTTGGGGTTTTTTAACACAGAAATTACCATAACCAGATATTCAGGAGGCACTAGCTCCTGATGGTAGCAGGAGAGACAGTCTCATCTCTCCCCTTTCAACTCCTGTCCATTCACTTTGCCCCTTTACTCATCCTGATAGTAGATCGCTGTGGGGGACCTACATAGGAATCAAGGCCAGGATCTTTCCATTTTGTCAGCTGTGTTTTCAAGTAGATCAGTTTCCTGATTGCAAAGCTGCAAACTGACCTTTGCGAGAATAAATGGTTCATGAAATTATCACTTGACAGAGCATAAATCATATTAACTGTTTTTTAAATAATTAAAATATAAAGACTCTTCATCGTCATTTTTCAAGAGGTTGATTATTTATGCTTTAGAACTACAACAGGTGGTGTTTACTCCAGTAACATATGAGGACTAAAGAAGAAAGTAATAATACTACTACTTCTCCATACCTAGAAATCAACTACACCTGAGGATATGTAACTCCACGCAAAATCACATATTCCAAGAGGAGTGTATGAAGTGCTCCCACCTGCACACATCCAAAAACATTTACACTGAACATCATCTGGCCTCGAAGACTCACATCTTCACTGAAGTGTGACAGCTTTAGAGACTGTACTGGATAGCTTTGTGCCTATTCTAAGCACAATAGGCATTTGTGCTCTTCCTAAGCAGGAATTACCTCAATTTCCCACCATTACCAAATGCCAGAATTCCCCAGGCAAGTAAGCAATTTGCCCAGACTTAAATTTTAGGGTTCTCCTCAAGACTCTAGCAAGCCACAAAAAAGCAAGAATATGTTTTATTCAATATATTCAACAAGTATTGATATAAAACAATACCCTCACAGAATCATGAAAGATACTAAAATATTATAATATTTTGTAATATTAATTAATATTAAACTATTTTGTAAGGTATTACACATCACCTACAGCAACAAACATATGATGCTCATTTATGTTCTCTTCCTCATCTCTTCTTATGAAACTGCATGCGTGATTTGACTGCCCAGGAAAGCTTGGGAACCATGCAAGACTGAAGTCCTCTGTCCACAGAACAGAGAGCACAGGTTTAGGTACATGCCAAATGCTCCTGAGTGAGAACACCAGGCATGGAGACAAGTGACACAACACTGTGTCTGCCACTGACGTGCAGCTTTCTCTGACACATATCAAAGGTGAACAGCGCATATCCAATACTTCATGCAGCACTTTCAGGCAGGGACAGAACAATACATATCCACTTACACCTGCTATATAATTTGAGTAGGCAGAATGCTCTTATCAAACTTGGAAAATTTGTCAAGAACACTGGGACTAATGTTCCCACTCTTCTGAAAAGCATCACCAGATTTTAAATTTCTTTTTAAAAAAATAGTGCCTCTGGGTTTAAAATCATCTTAAACATCTGGTATTTCAGATGGATGCAGGATGAGGTTTCAAAACAGAGTAAAATAAAAAAAAATTCTCAGTACTCAATCTCATACCTGTATGAGTGAACCTCAGCATAAAAACTGTACTTTCTTTAAAGAAATATTTTATTCTTTCTTAGTGCCACGAAACACCTCACAGGGTGTTGTAAATATCTCTCTGGAACATGAGACTTAGCATTTCAAGACACCCCCAGTATATAAATAACCCTGGATGAAGACAGTACCACTGAAGAGCTAGGATGGGACAGGGAGTCTGCTTATACGGAAAAGGTAAATCTGTTTTTATTCAATACTCAGTTTTCCAAAATTTTCTTTTCATACTCTTATTTTATACCCTATTGGACATAAAATATGAATACTGAAAACTTCAGAAAACTATTCAATATTTAATAAAAACAGATACTTACCCTTCCCCCATTGGCAGACTCCCTCCTCTGGGGCAGATATTAGGAGCTACCAACATCATGACCACAGTCCATGCTGGGATGCCTCAGAGGGGGAAGACTACAATCCTGGGGGAAAATGAAATGTTGAATTCAGGTACCACTTCTCCTGAAATGCCACTGCTGATACCGGTTTTCTGATCAGGCAGCTTCTAAAACTCGGCTTCCTCCCTGCCTCTTTCCCTAGTTAGGTCTTAGGCATCAGAACAACAGCATTTTTTTCTTGTGTTACCTGACTCTAACTCATCTTTTAGACAAGCTAACAGCCTCTTAAATCCAAGTAAGAGAACTTTCCATGGATGCCTCTACATTTCCTGCATTTCTCCAAAACGACTGCCTCTTCCACATCTCTACCACAATCTTTCTCACACCATTTTTAAGATCACCATTAAACAACACTGTTGCCAAAACATTTAGTTCTCTGCTTTTTCAGCTTCCTCATCGCTTTTCCTTCAATCTGAAAAGACTAGAAACAATCGATCTTACTTTTCCATCCTCCTCGCAACATCATACTATTTCATTGATTCATGAATCTTTGCATTTAAAACTCAAGCTCCAAACCTTCATTCCAGAGACCTTCCAGAAACTTTATTCCGACTTTCACCACAATTCCTCTACCCAAATATTCTTTTCTCAAGGCTTGCAATTCTTTGCGCTTCCTATGTCAGTCTCCTCATACTCAGATTACAAAAAACACAACCAAAAATGTCTTCTTTATTTAACAACAGCATTTAAATATTATTAAACACTTTTTATCACAGAAACATGTCAAGCACAAATAGAACTACCTTGTCTAGCCTATGGTTATACTTGAATTAAAACTTGTGCTGACCTTAATGTGAGTGCTACTCATGTTGGACTATAAACTGCACAAGGGACTAATTTCAAGCTAGAAAAATAATGGAGTAGTTTCAAGGGAGACTTCATTCAAGTATTTTATCTTAAACATTACTAAAGCAGTATAGAAAGACCAACCAGAACCAGAGAGAACCATTCTTGCCTGGCTGCAAACACAGTTATACTTATAGTGGCACAATCAAAAAAATTTGTTAAGAACAAATACATCAAACACTTGTTTTGTAAAGCTATATTGCAGCCTTGATAGCCACACAGTGAAAATTGAATGAATTTTTGGAGGTCAGCTTACAACACAGAGGTGACAAAATGGTCAAACAGAGTCCCAGACAGTGGTACTCACTCAAGAGAAATCTAACCTGCCAATTACCACATTGTCACTTGCTATTCTTTTTTAGACTTAGCTATGTTTAATACCTGTCACATGCAGCACTACAGTGCTTGGGAAGTGAGTTGAGTATCCCTGGATATTTTTAAGACAGACATAAAGCAAACATAAACTGATAAACTGAGATCATTACTTTATAAATACCTTTGGTGGTGCTGCTTAGTTTCACCCTCTTGCGCTTTCCCACACCTTGGCTACCATCCTGGTCCTCCTGAGGTAGAGGAAGAGTTTTAAAAATTGATAATCGTATACTTAGAACCTTATTGCCAAGAGATGGTATCCTGTCAAAATTCTGGTTTAACTACCAAACTAAAACAGAGAAGCCTTCAATAAATTCTCAGAAGAAAAACACTTTTACTGTTTACAGGAGTCACGCATTGCGTACAACTCGTTGGAGAAAAACATAATTTTTTTAATTGCCTTTTTCCCCCCTACAGGCAACATTATCATCTGCATTTATTTAATTAATTCTGTAAGGTTACTTGTTTTGATTTCTAAATGATTGCTACAAAAGTTTAACACTTCAAAATTTCTAATCTTTGCACATCTAAGATTTTACCTTATCCACTGGGAAGGTTTGTAGGGCTTTATTTCAGAGAAAAAGTATCAGCCAACATATTGTATATCAAAGTTGGCAACATATATAACTAGCTACATACTTTCTAAACAATATAAACTTTTGATGCAAGAACAAAGTATTTTTGACACCTTTAAGGGGCTGCTTCTAACTGCTTTTTGCCTATAGAATAATGGAAACATTTTACACAGGCACTTGTCATCTGAAGCTTTCAAGGCACTCCACAAACTAAACAGCAAAGGTTCCAAAATGTAATAAAAACATCTCCACCATCACTTCACAAAATCTAACACTGCATGTTAAAAAAGAACGTGACATTACAGGAGTATATTAAATGCTGCATGGATCTTTACCAACACTGGTAGTCCTAATGAAACTAGTAATAAAGATTCTTACTGGAGCTAATAAATTGAGATATAATTTATGCAGATATCTACTTTTAAAAGTAAGTATAAGTAATCAGCAATAAGTGATCAATATTCTTCTCCCCTAAGCAAATGCCATGTTTTACTTCCAAACTTCTCTGGAATGATAAAGAACCTGAATCTCAAGAAGTTACTATCCTTCCTTGAGGAAGGAGATTATTCATACTTTACATCTAAGAATATATATCTAAGACCACAAGAATAGTTTAAATGAAAGGTCTGATTCTTCCTATCCTTTCATTACCTCCATCTGAAAATTCATTTTAAGATGGGCACACATTTGAACACTTAGGTATCCTGTGGTCTTTGTGAACACAGGGTACTTTGGTACTTCAGTCAGGAATGAGTCAGTAAGTTCTCAGGGTGTTGCCACTGCCCAGTCCCCAGTCAGAGGGGCCATGTACTCTCAAGAAAAAAATCAGACTTGCTGGGATATTACTATGAACTGCAGGATTCTGCAGTTTAAGTCTCCTGCCCTGAAAAAAGCATGGGTGAAGAAAGTTAATTTTTTATTTTATAATCTTTTTCTTAATCGTGATCTGCTTGACAAATACAAATTACTGAAAAGGAAGTCCACTCCTTTCATCCAAAAGTCAAAATAGTCTGTGCAGGTGGAAAACTGAAATGCTTATTAGAAAAGTAACGTTCCTCTCCCATGGACTCTCATGTGAGTTACACAGGGCATTTACAGTTTGTTTTTAATACTTGATTATGCTCTTTCAGAGCAGAGTAAAATTATGATATAATTAAGAAATGTGGCAAGAGTACACTTTTAATTGGATTTTCTTCCTCTGGTATTTAAAATGAATCCAGAAAGGTTAAAAATGTTCTTTCTTACCACGATCTAATGGTAGCATTGTTTCACAGATGGAACACTAGATTACAAAATTTACATAGACTACAAATCAGAGCAGTGCTTCTGCAGGAAACTAAACAGTTTGAAAAGTTTTGCACAGTTCTATTTTTAGAAGTTTTACTTCTACAATAGTAGATGGTGCTAAGCAAAAAATTAATCTGAAGGATGGTTGTTATTTCTCATGTTTTTCTTTCTGCAAAAGGAGAAAAAAGGCCCTCTCTAAAGCTGTCCTCCTATTTCAGAAGATTTTATGTTCCAAGGAATCAAATAAAACACAGTTCATGAATGCTTTTGTCACACTGAGGAATAAATGTTTTTATACGGGATATCTCTTTACATTATTGAAAGTTTGTTATGTTACCCCACCAAAATGTCTGCTAAGTCTTACCAGTTGAAATTAGGTTTTAAATATTTGAGAAAAAAAGATGAGAATAAATTGATAAAGTTACTCTACTGGAATTTAACTTTCCTCCACTTATTTATTAAAGCTCAACCTAAAATGAGATTCTCTCCTTTTTACTCCCACTCCATGTGTTTAGTAAGTAAGGTCAAGCCTACACATGGGAATTTATCTACAGAGAAATTCTCACTGCTGCTATCACCAGTTCAGCTGGATTCTCCAGTGCCAAAAACTGCTAACACCACTCACAGCATTACACGCTTTAAGTTTGCTTTAATCAAGCCCAATTTACTTGATAGTGATTTCTGGAATACCTACACAGGTGGTTTCTCCATTACATACATAAATTAAACTGAAACAGTATTAGCAAAACTCAGGATTTTTCAAGAGGTCCTTAGTAAATCAAAGCCATGAGATCTATTCCTTTATACCTCCATTACTCCTAATTACTAAAATTGGGATAATGTATGGCAGATAGAAAACTTAAGATTTGTGGGATTTAGCTGCAAGCATTCTCTCCTTTAATATTCTCTCGCAGTTCATTACAGTCTTTAAAAAGTCTCACCTCATCTGAAGAATCCCCTTGTCCTGATGTTGCTGTAGCACCTGCCAAACCTTTTGAAATAAAAAGGTTCAGAGATTCTTTTCATAAGTCTTATATTGAAAAGACAGTATTTTAAGATATTTAAGCCAGTATGAAATGGAACACTACATTAATTTTTCCTAAAAGATACATAGCAGTGAACTGAGAAGTTGGAGTAAGATTTTCAAGCAATACAAGATCAGGGATTTGCAAATACAGTCCATCGCAGAACTTCAATGCACTGGGTTAAGAAAGGAGCGTTCTTTCAGAAACTGAAAAATAACTCTGATGGACTTCAGTTATCAAAAAAAAAAAAATCCACAGAACCTTTATAAGAAGAGGTGCTATGGATTGATAATCACTTTGTTGCAGTGGCAAAATTCCACTATGAGCAATTTCATCTTGCCTACTCAAATTTCACTAATGTTATGACTGGAAAAATGGTGCTCAGCATATTAGCAACAAAAAGTTAACACGTTTAGCTTTGTTGATAGAAGTAAGAGTCCTGTAATTTGGTAGTGCAATAAGTAACAGGTAATTCCCTAAGTTCCACTAAGATTAGCTTTTTTAAAAAATAAACCCAAAGTAGTTTATATAAAGCCCATCAATAATCAAGTCTTCTCTTAAAATATTTTTCTACACAAACCTTGAACCGATAATGTGCTAGTTCCAGCTCCTTGTTCCTGCATACCACATGCAATCTTGTCCTCAGGAAATGCCAGTCCAGAGCCTTTCAAAGCAATGAGGTACTTTTCATGACTTTTCTTTGCACATGCATTCTCTCCAGCACCTTGAATACATACACAGAACAGTATTAAAGCACAAAAGCAGCTCCTCGGTTCATATGCTTCAAACTCTACACAAGCAATCTAAAAAATGGCCCACAATGTTTTAATTTAATAACATATATTCTCCATTCCAAGAGTCAAGATAAGTATGCCTTACTTTCCATTCCTTTTCTGTATTTCTGTATCAGAAAATCCATCACATATAGGGAAGAGAAGTAATTAAATTACTCCCATTTGAATATTGTAACAGGAGAGAAAAAGGAAGGAAAGAATAAAGAGAACTGCCCCTGAGGCAGCTTTACAAAGTGTTTCTCCTTTCAAATAAAGATTTGGAGATTGCCTGTTCTTTAACTAGCTGCCGCCCAAGCCAGTTATGACAACTTAAAACTACAGTAATTACTATTTGTTCCACACCTATGCAAAGGACTCTTACAAGAAAACAACACAGAGTTAATTTACACTAGGGATTTGGGGTTAGTTGTGACTGGCCAACATTTTCAGATTCACTGTGATTTGGTACAGGATTGAATAAATAATGAAGAAGGGGGTAATGTTTAAGAAAAAATGATGAAAAAGGCTTTGCACAGAAATGCAGGACAGACAACGGCCCTTTGCCATTCAGGTCTCCTGCAGTAACCTCTGTGAGAGCAGATCCCAAAATAAGTTAGACATATTCCACTTTGAATAATCTTGTGATGCCTAATTTGGAAGTACTAAGCTACCATGTTCACGTCACTTTGAAGAGAATGGATTTCTTATAAAAACTTCTCTGAAAAGATGTTTCTTTATCCATTTATTTGGGACACAGATCAAATGTTTGCTCTTACAGGTCTTAAAAACAAATGTTTCTAGCCACTCCTGAAGCTCACCCTCCTACCAACATAATATCCTTAAAAATATGCTTTTTTTCTGTGTTTTGAGATGTCAAATAAAAACATGCAGAAACTGAAGTTACAAACAAAACTTATGCCCTTACTTCTTCATAGTTTGAAAATTTAATTATTAGAAATAACACAAACATACCAGAGCTAAGATCTTTGTAGAACTGTTGACTAGTTAAAACCTGGGTAAGAACTGATCTCATTGCACCTCCCATTTTGGTCAAGTCTTCTAGGAAGGAAACATGAGGCTCTAAAACCTGAAGGATTTTATGAAGGTCTTTCTCTGACGGCAGATCAAGAGCTGAAAATCACATAAGAAGAACTTTTGGTGTAGATGTAACATAATTTAGCCAAAACCATCACAACCAGAACAGTTACGAACCACCACAAAGGAAAATAATTTATATATTCGTAATGCTCTAAAATTCACACATACAAATTTCAAACTATACCTGATTTCATTTTCTGGAAGAGCTCAGCACAATACTAGGCAGCCCTTAAAACATTTTTAAGCACATCAGCAGGTAACAAAATCAAATCCCCTAGTCAGGCTGTAATTTTGCTAGGAAGAGAGGTACAAAATACAATGACATAAACTATGGTTAGCATTTATGTACTGGGTCTTCATAGACTGCAAAGCAAGAGGTGAAAGCATGGTAAGATATGCTAGACATATGCAAATTCAAAACATACCAGGCTCATTATATCCCTCTCTTAAGTGCTGAATCAGACTAAAGATGAACTGTGGAAGAACTAATTCTGACATCATCAACAAGTCTTTCGGAACACATGGAACATTTGAATTTGATTTAATCCGGTGTCTTTTACAAAACCTATAAAACAGATGAGAAAAATGTTAGCCAAGCATAGCTCAGCAGTGTTAACATATACTAAGAAAAGCACTCCTTTTTCCACTTTTCCGAGAGTATATGCTTTTACATTTAAGGTGGTATGTAAATGGTATTCTGAAATTCCAACTACTCTGTTCAAGCCCATTCTGATTCTGAGGCCACAGAATTATAAAGCTGCCAATTTTTTTCTGCTGCTCAAAGTTCACATATCTAACATGCCAGCTTCTTCCCATACATATGAGAAGTATCGAACAATTAGAAGAACACTGACTTTCCTCTCCTTTCTGTGACATAATCAGAGGTTGGACTGATTTTGCAAGTCCTCATTCAGATAAGGACTTTCAAAAATGTCTTTTGACAATAAAAACAACTTAAAAAGGCATAAGACTTTGCAGGATCAGCGTGTATTGCAAATGTACACCAACTAAGATTTTGTAAATCCTTACAAAATTGTTTCATTTAAAAAGAAAAGAAAACATTTATTCTTTGGAAAATTCCTGCATGGTAGTAGCTGAGGCTTGGCTAATGCACAGTGACATGACATTGAGCCAAATCCCATTAGAGCAGACAGAATGATTTCCCACTCACTAACATGAGCCTGACTCAAGAGACTCTGAATACTTTTCAGCTCCCAAGCTATTTTTAGAAAGGACATAGACCAACATCAAAGAGTTATTTACCCACGTCAAAAACTACACTAAACAAAGAATAGTCTAAAAATACATCACACAAGAATAAACTTTACTGGAAAGATTCACTAGATTTTACTAATAATTTTTCAACACAAAAATTCAGAAAAAAATACAGCTTTGTTTGAATATGAAAACTGTCTTCCAAATTTATGCAATAGTTTCCAGAAGCAGCCTGCTACTTCCTAAAACCTAAGCCTTTCTTCTTTGAGGACCATTGAAGAATCACCTTCAAGAGAAGAAGAAAATAGAAGAAAGCCACAAAGCAAGTATCTGAATCAAGAAAAAAAGGCAAAAATGAAACAAGAGGATACAAATCCAACAACTAAAATGGCAATTCAGAAAAATGGCCAGCAAATTCACAAGATTAAAGATTAAGAGCTTCTCCTTTGGTTTTGCACATTAGAAATGAGACTTTTTATTAAGAAAAGGTACAGAAGGACAGTACTGGCCAGTCGATTTGCAGTTTGTATATATACCCAATATATCCCTAGGAGGAAAAGAGCCTGACAGAAAGAGCTCAGTCATGACTGACAACTTTCTGTTAATCAATGTCCAAATAAATAGTGTTCACTTTTGCCTTCCACTTTTCATACTACATTCACAGAAGTTATGAAAAGTCATTCTGTGTTCCTTGTTCAAGTATGGATAAACAGCACAATTTGCAACTGCAGGGAATTCAAAGGGGCTTGTAAAAGTCATTCACTTCTTCTCTTTGGTCATTCACTTTTATCTTTTCCACATACAGAAACCTGAACTGCTATAAACCACAAATGTGGCTTCATCTATGCTGAAATATTGTATTTCATATTTTAAAAGTAATTGCTTTCCCTTTCACCACGGTCCTTACAAGAAGGGATCAAAAGTAAATAAAGATCTAAAAGATTCAAAAGGAAGGAATTACTACACAGTGCATTCTAAAATCTTTTACAGCCCACCACCCCCCCATACACTTTACATTCTGTCAAAAGGTGTTTTCACTGGTTATGATCACAAGCTAAGGAAGCCACTGTAACAAAACAAACAGGGAAAGTAATTTTGAATCCCAGCTTCTGCTAAGCACAATGCTTCCCTCCACAGAAAATAATCTCTGCTCCCCATGAAGTCTATGCCAACATGCCAGTTGTGAATCTATCGCGACAGAATCACATAATGAGTTAGAAGGGACCCAGAAGGATCATCGAGTGCAGCTCTTACGTGGATGGCACATAGGGGAACTGAACCCATGACCCTGGCATTACTAACACCATGCTCTAACCAACCGTGCTATCTCAGCGTCACGGATTAATGACCCCAAATTTTACACATCCTGAAAGTGAAAGTTATTAATATGTCTTCTCTTGAGAGTCTCAAGAAAGCATTATTGCATTATAAAGTGTGCTATTATTGCTATATTAACACAGATCCTGGAAGACCAATAAAGAACCCAGATTCGATTCCCTGTAAGGAAAATTCTTTCACTGTCACATGCACAAACCACGAAAGGTTCAAACAGGAAACAATTTCTAGATACTGAGCCCCAAACCTTAAAGTAGGATCACCAATGCAATTTTACGAAAGGCACCATACTCTGTATTTATGGTTCAAAGGCTACAGTATTAAGGTAGCACAGTCCAGAATTACTCAAAGTTGTATTGCAGAGTGTTACTCCTCTATAAATATTGACAAAAATCCCAGACAATGACTTGGAAGGTCTTCAGAGTTAGGACAACAGCTGTGTTAACTACAGAAGAGACTGAACCCCAAGCTGTGCCAAGGAAGAAACAAGCTGAGATTTCTTATACGGGCCAAAAGAGACACCTGGACAAACTTCTCAATGGGTTACATAGCCACTGGACGAACAGCAGCCAAAGCTATTCCGTAATCAGTTCTTTATACACTTCTGAAAGAACTTCCTTACCACAGCACCAGCTAAAGAATTGTACATCCACATAAACGTACATTTCAAAATGCTTCTGAGACTATCAAAATAGGCTTTAATAGGCAACAAAAAGGAACACTGCCCATATCTCTCCTGGTACCATCAAGCCTCAGAAATCCACCACTTCAAGCAGGTAAAAATTCTAACGAGGGGCAATGAAAGATGGCTATAATCTAGATAAGAAATACATTTTTTCTAAAGAAGCTCAAAAGTAATGACAGAGAGGAAGACTGACTAGGTAACTGACAGATCACCTTGATCTAAGCTTTTTAACTTGATTTCAATATTGCAAAATACTTCTTCCAACAAGCCTGTAGTTCTTATTCAATCTTTTAGCAGTTTGTGTTTCTTGTACTATATACTCTTCAAGTATTTTTACTACTATACTAAAACGATGTTTAAGAATGAGTGTATCACTGAGAATGTCAATTCAATGGACAGAAATATTCAAGCCCTATGTATCTGATGGTCTAGCATGGAAGTACTAAAATACAGGTCCAGATGAAGATAAAAACCATAATCTTTTTTCCTTATTCTTTGATTCAAAACTGTATTCTGGTTTTGATTTTCTATGTATTTTCCTACCTTTGAAACCACTTTTTCACAAAAAGATAAGGCTAATTTTAGTAAAAGGAGAGACTATGCAGTAAACTTGCCATTAAATAAAAACTTAGGTTTAACAAAGAATCTTGTCCATCTGACTTCAAATAAAATTCTGACATTTCTTATGCTGCATTATTTTATTTGTGAAATGCAGAACATTGCTGACATCTACATGAGTAAGGAATACCATTTGTTATAAACGTAAGCAGTATTAATACCTTCTGAACAACTTCAGTGTCAAACTTTCCAGATTCATTCCATTCTTTCCTACTATTTCCATTTTTAATAATTCTACTGTGAATTTCCAAAATGCATTTTAGAAGTGGCTTCAGGTAAAATAACTTCCTCCCTTTAGGCTACAGTTTCACAGCCTAGTCGAACTAGGTCAGTCCTGCCACAACCCTGTGTTAAACCAGCTCAGAACCTAAGCCAGAAGAAAATATTTACTTACAAGAAGATATAAAAAATTTCACTGGACCAGTTTAAATCCACCAACACTCACAGACCAGTCACCTTGGAAATCACACAGAAACGCCAAATCATTTTGCCATCATCCCTTTCCTCATTCACCTCACAAGGAGCAAAACACAGAGAACAAAATAAACCAAAAGCCCAAAGACATGCAGGAAAATGCCACCCTGGCCAACCAGCAGGACAAGTAGATACAATGCTCACTGTGGAGGCAATTCCACCACTTCAAAGGAGAGTTTTTTAACTCCACAGTTATCACAGCAGCTGGTAAATGCCTTCAGTACCAGCCAGACCACACCTTTACAGCTTTTGAACATTTGATCAGTCCTTCATCCACCACATCCCACAGTGTCTCAGGTTTCAGTTGCATTCCAGAAACTTGACATAAGTTCATGCATACACAGATGGACTATTTTTGCGCTCACTTTTCTCTCACTATTTTGTCTCCTGCCTTCCTGTGTTTAAGAGTCATTTGTTTTTGAACTGGATCATAAGACTGCCAAAGGAAAGCATTCCAATTTCACAGTCTCAGTAGTACAACAGCACTACGAGTACCTGACTCTGACACAAGCTTTTAGGGATAAGGATCTGGGACCCAAGGGACAGAATCCAAATGAAAACTGCTGGAAATCAATTCTTAAGCAAAGAAAGTAAAGCTCTACTTGATTCTACAACTCAGTAAGTCATACCTAAACTGAGTTCTTATTTAAAACATAATACACATTTCATATGTACATATATGGTGTAATATCCGTTCATACCATATACCTCATGACTGACATCATGTAATGTTTCATAAAGTATTCAAATGAAGTTTTATGAATACAAATTCAACACAATTTTTTCAAAAAGCATGTATACTGTTTACACGGTAAAACTAACACACAAATACTATTCTTACATACTCTGAAGCTACAAAATAGATGCAAGATACAAGATAACTTTTTGAGTGCTACAAGTGTTTCTGAGTTCTTACAAACCCATTTCAGCATTTCTTTTGTACTGGTGGAGTGTTTAAATGTTTTTTCCTGCTTGTGCAGTTCAAATATCAAACCAAATCTTAGTTCAGAACAAAATAAAACTTGCATAATCAGGATTAGAAAATTATCTGGATGAAAAAGGGCTGTGATATACTGCAGCCTTGCTTTATGTAAATCCACTGTCCCTAATAATAACAAACCCAATGGTAACTCCGAAGAAATGCAGAGAAATAAACCTATCGTTCCTATTAAAATTAAGTTTAGCATGTTTCCCCCATACACCCTAATAACTCCATTTCATTAGTTAAACTCCACTCACCTGTGAAACAGGCTTCCAAAAGTGAATCAATGTGGTACCGACTTCAAGAGCCAAGGAATGAGCGCTCTTCTGCTCTTTATGAAAACTGCGAGCTACAGAGTTCATAGACAAAACTGAATGCTTGCATTTCTGCTACTAGAGGCAAAGCCAACTGCAAAGATGTCAGTCTACCTCTTCTAACCAGAAAATCTCCAAAGTAGAGACAACAGAGTCAATATTGGAAGATAATGAAACACAGCAGAATAACGAACAGCTTCTCAAGAAAAACAAAACACACCCCCACCTTTAAAGGACATCTTTTCAGGCTTTAAGCTTTCATGACAAAGCTGACTGGCCAGGTTAGGAGGCTAGAAATCACAGACTGGACACTAAGAAGTTATTCCAATCCTTGCAGAATAGCAGGAAGAGAGGCAATGACTCACTAGAAGCTCTCTTGGTGCTCAGTGCTACATTAAGTGAAGAAGCACACCAGTTCAAAGAAAAAGCAGACAAAGCTGCTCTGCAAAGCATTTCTAGTATTCTCTCTTACTCCTCAGACATAAACATCTTGTACAGTAGACAAAACTACAATGAGTTTCATTAGTATACAAGTACCCATTATCAATCAGAAACAGTAGATTTGGCAGTTTCAATCATAAGGCCTTTTTTAAAGAAAAATTGAGTAAGAAAGAGAAGGAATGGCCTTCAGAGAGCTGAAGCTGAGCTATGTTCGAAAGGAACCACAAAGTTGTTGAATATGAGCATTTTGAGAGCCAAGAGAGCAACTCCAGAGAGTAACACAATCTGCTGCTGCAAACTTATTCTTTAGAGAAAGGGTGGATGCTCTCAAATAAAATTGCTGCACTGTAATTGCATCTAAGTACAACTTACTTTTACCTAGTTTGATTGAAAAGCCTCAATCTACACACAATTTGAAATATATCTGTACAATAACAGACACACAGCTAGATAGCTTACAAATGTAATACTCAGTCTCTTCGGTGCAGCTTTTGCAAACATCACAGTGATTGTAAAGTGAAGCCCTTACAAATTAAAACGGCTTCACTTATGCTATTAATTGAAATATTAAGATTCTTTAAATTATCTTTATTTATCTATTTGCATGTATGAATATAGTCTTCAACAGGCACTGCAGCCTTTTCAATTGAGAAAAGAAACGTACTTCTCAAAGGACCAGCTAAATTTAGTATTTCACTGTACTGAAGAAGGCATTAACGAGCATAGTCTTCA
This sequence comes from Callaeas wilsoni, assembly GCA_013398955.1. NCBI lineage: Eukaryota > Metazoa > Chordata > Aves > Passeriformes > Callaeidae > Callaeas > Callaeas wilsoni. Next base: position 7,246 of record VWPU01016666.1, on the reverse strand, counting down.
AACTAAACTCCAAAAAGCAATCTTTATCAAGGTTAACGTGAAAAAAGCACACAAGAAAAATATTTACATTCAAAATTCTTTCACAGCATGGAATCTAAAGGTATCATCTTTTTTTTTTCCTTTCAACTATGAACTAAAGCTAGAGGAATTAAGATATAATGTATATGCTAATTCTGGATGCTTAACTTAATAATATTTAGGATCTGATTTTGCAGAGTTCTTAGTCTTACATAGCATTCACAAGCAGAACTACCACCTGACTTCAGAAGCAGACCTGAAAGACAAGCAGATCAGCAAATAAAATATCTAGTCCTGAGCCCCCGTAGAGCCATGTCTGCCTGGCCCTCAATCTTCCCAAGCCATTGCAAGTTCATGGGAAGTCTCACTGACCAGTTGCTTTTGGAGTCCCATCAATTATCTGCCTTGAAGTACATGAACAGTACATCTACTTAAAAGAACAAAAATCAAGTTTTCAAAAGAGAGTTAATAAAAATATTTTCTGGCTAACAAAATTTTTCCAAGAGAATTTAAACAGGTCAAACATTTAGCATGTACTATATTGACCCAAATACTTCATCTGACAAAGTTCTAAGCAACTACACAGTGCTAGGCAAATGCAAAACAACCTCCATTTCTTCAGGATTTCAGTAAGATGTCTGAATTTTAATAGCAGGTATCAACTTAAGCTTTGGCCAGGCCTCCAACAGACAAGGTGTATTTATAAGTAATTTGCAGGTTTTTAGAAAGTATTTATGTGTTTCATGCCAGAGCTATTACCAGTGCAGGCACTGTGCTGAAACAAAGAGGTGCATCCTGAAGAAGGCAACGGAGTTCATTTTGTCCTTGTTACTGTAATAGCCATTTGAGTATCTTTATTAATTCAATGTAAAAAAATTTCATGGTTTTCAAAGCTTAGTACCAGAACCCTCTACAGAGGAAGGCACCTAAGATACTATTACTCAAAATCACCTGCAGCTGTCAGACACCATCCCAGAATTTTTTAAAAATATAAAATGCCTGATATTGTACAAGTGATAAGGACATATGGCCTGAAATCTGAATCAACCTATATGGTCATTAAGAAAGATCTAAGAGACAACAGCTCTTTAGGAACGTGTTCCCTAAACATACTCCCAAAATCACATTTGTTCCATTGCCAACAGATCCATTGACAGCTCCATGTAGATCAGATATATACCAGACAAATAACACTCCACCCTGACGTAGTGAACTTAGAATCCTGGGCAGATGATAGGTCCATAGAAGGTATAAAAGTAGCTTTAGAATTTGGTGGGATCAAAGTAAAGGAACTGAAAATCCACACTGTTTAGCCCAAATCTAAACACGACTGTTTCAGAGAGCTCTAAAACACAGCTCTTAAACTGAATATATACCAAGGCCAATTACAAAGCAATAGACAAGTCATACAATAAATAAGCCAAATTTCAGGTAAGGCAAGATATACAGCAGTCATATCTTGTGAGCTCAGCATTCACAGTACTGCTGTGTTCTTCAAATCAGACTGGCCCTATCAGCAAAACTTTTGGGGTAAAACTATCATTTACATTTCTTCAGTAACTAACACAGCAATAGTTCAGGCTTCTAAATATTAATAGTTATGTATATTGATATGTTTCAACATCTTACCGATGACTTTGAAACAACTATACATTATTCCAGAGGCATGTATAAAACAACAATGCATCTAGTCAGGTCACAGCTCTAAAGGCAGTAATACAAAACTAGCACTTGGCTGCTAACCATTTGAAATACATCTCAGCAACTAATTTAGAGGCTGATGTAGTCCTAATTAGAGACATTCTTAAAAGAAATCAAGTCAGGCAGGTTTGAGAGCTGACTGTGTGACATGATAGACTTAATCAACATGTTGATCAACGTCTTTTGCTTTCCAAGGATAATGTCTAACACAAAGCTCTATGTAAAGTACTCAGAGTTACTGCGGAATCCTAAGAAACAATACATTATATTGAGCTTTATGTCTGGGGAAGGCATGAAGGAGGACAGAGAAAATAGATTATTTTTAAATGCATGGTAACTTCAAATTCTGTGGTCCTTGTGAATCCCAGTATGGATGCCTGTACTTTGTATGTGTATGAACATGGTGGAGGTTTTGTTCTGAAGAGTCACATCCACAATACGTGACTACAGATTTATCCAGACTCTCACACTAAGCTAACAGCCACTACAGCTCAGACTTCTCTTCACTCCCTCCTTGGTAGCCCAAAGGACTTCAGAGGCAGAAAAGCTGCATGAAGTTGACAGAGATCCTACAAAACACCATTTGCACCAGCTCAACAATCCTGAACACACAGACATTTTTATTTGGTTTCATAAAACTCAGAGACTAAACTGAAGTTGGCTACTTGTAGGCTCTCAGCCTGTTGATAAAGCATCTGTTTCATCAACCTCTTGAAGACAGTTCCAAAAGAGCACCCTTACCTCTTTGAAGCTGCATTACCAAACCTAGCCTAGGTCCTGGAGAACTGAAAACTTCTTGATAATTGTTAAACAAGACAATTGATAGAATCACACTGGAGGGGACAACCTTGAATCAGCAACATGCTATATGTACGCTAAGCAGGTGATTTGCTGTTGCAAGACACTCCATAAAATAACCATGCAACCCACTTCATGCCAGTAACATAATCATTGCCTGGATGTCCCTAAACGCAGCCACAAGCAGACCTTTTCTGAACTTAAGTGGATCCCAGTGCTACAATCCAAGCTGGTAAAAGAGACCTTTTCTGATGAACATGCACAGAATGCATCCAAAGATAACTAGGAACAATAGCTTTCTCAAGAGCAAGCTTCCTTTTTTATGGTCACTCTATCTGTTAAAGTTTTCACAAGTCTAGAATGTGAAAAAGTTCCTTTACTCTTACTTAGCTACAGAAATAGAAATAGAATATAATCTTCCATAGCTCCCAATCTCTGAAGTATTTCTGAAAAGGAATAAAAGGAAGGATAGAATTTTAAGGGGACAGAATAGCAAAGGTCATCAAAATTAGGTATCTACCATTCAATATTTAACAAAAACATTCAATAACCCTTACTGGGTGAAAACATCTTAAAACACTGAAAAAATCTGAGACATTTCTAAATAATTAAAGCCGAAAAAAACAAGCAGTTTAGAAACTAAGAATATACTTCTCATACTTGCTACCAAGAGGAGGCAAAGAGAATTGTCCAGCCTTTACGTAAGGGGATCACAGTAGACCCAACAGATACATCTGTCTCCAAGAGAGACATAATGATGGGAAAAAAGAAAACAGAGAGACATCTGATCTACTGTGCAGCTCAGACAGGATCTCTATGAAACCAACACTGACTCACACTTCAAGACAGAGCTAAATGGAAAGATAAGCAGGGATCAGCAGAGACAGAACTGCAGGAAGTTTAGAGCTAGGTACCTGAAGGTGCTTTTGAACACACAGCACACACCATCAATCTGTGAGAGTTACCTTTCTTATAATTATAGGATTTTTTACTTGATAAACAGCCCGCTGTTGCAAGTGGAAATGGATAACACGTTACTCCTTTTGATGCAAGTCACAAGAGAAGGCAACACTGTCAATGGAGCCACTGGTTGCCATAACTACCAAGAAATACACAAAAAACATCACTGCAAAAGCCTATTAAACAAAATTCTTAACCTGGCTTTTCACCTTTCAGGATATGCAACCCTTGATGGAGGTATTATTCATGTTGTACTGTAATGCAGCACTAAAACATCTGCTTCCCACATGATTAATTTAACAACTAAGTCAACACACAGTTACACATACTCTGAAACAGGACACGGCAGAACACAATAGCCAAAATGTTGAGGCGCTCTAGTATATCGGGTTATTGTCTACAGACTTAGAGGGGATTCAGAACAAAACAGCCATAGAAACAAGACGCTACTCAGCAGTAACAGATTATTGACTAGTTATCCTCTTATGATAACCATATGGCATATTGCTTTCTTCAAGCTTACTTCATAAACTATCAGTTTCATTACAATACAAGACCATCTACCAACCAAAAAATACTCCAGTCTGAATTTTCCCCTGTCCAACTGCATGGGGGTTTTTTAAACCAAAAGATGAACTCATTTGAACTACAAGCATATGTCTACTCAAAATGCTTTAGAATCAAAGAATTTTCCTTCTTCAGAACATTATTAATTACCTCTGAAGGACTTGCTAAATTTCATTTGCAAATAGCTAGATACCATATGGGAGACAACTACAAACTATTTCTACCTCCTGACATATCAACGGATTTTAAAATCTATTCAACCTTACCACAGGTGGAATTTTTAATACTTTCACAAGCAGCTATGTTTACAAAACTTTAGTATTTTCTAAATTCTACATTACATTCTAGTAGATCAGACCAACTGCAATTAACTTAAACATCAAAAACACTGAAATCTGCATGGAAATCAAAAGGTTCAAAAATGTGCCAATTGGATTTTTCTAAAACAAATGAGAATTATACAAGGTACCTAAAGCAAATCAAGGTACCTAAGGCAAATTCGTATCCATCTATTACGCTACATTCCAGCTTCTCTTTATAAAGGCACCAGAAATAAAAAACTAACACTCAGGTATTCCTATAAATCAAATTATGTATTTAATTAGTACTACAAGATTAACACACACCCATCCTCATACTCTAGAGCAAACCATCTCTAGATTTGCATTAGCCATCCTAAAAGCAATGAAAAGACACTCCAGACTCTAAACTGGAGAGACTTCCTTTATAGCAGATCAGTTAACTAAGACTTCATGAGAAGTATCTTTTGAGCTGCATCAAATAAATAAACTCTGAATATGGAGACCAGATAACAAGAACAGGAAAAAAGAATGTGTCTATAATATTCATGTTCAGCATCTACACAAAATTTTATCTGAGCAGACAGATGGTAGATAAAGTTTTTAAGTAGGCTCCACATTTGATTCCCTTGCTATTAATAGAAGCCTAGGCTGTAGTGGCCAAGGTTATATCGGGCTAGACACACTCTAGTTTCCTAAGTCCACCATGAAGGCCTCCTAACTTTAACATGCAAAGCATTACCTTTGTAATTGTGCAGCTGATTTATATACACAAAGTTAGTTAAAACACTATCTAAACATGCTGCAATGTAGCAATTCAAGACAATAGGTAAAACTCCCTGTATTTGCACACACTAATGTTTTTACATTGGTTTAAGCTTAATTTACTTTGTCTCGCACAGCAAACTAAGTTTCTAGTTCACTCAATTGCAATGGCTTAACATCAGTTCTTATCTACATAAGCAGAAGTGACCTTATGTTAGATGCAGATACCCCATATGCTGTCATGTATTGTCCTCCTTATATGTCCAAGAGGGCTGGAAAATCTCCTACTCAATGCTGAGTGTTGTTTCTGAACAAATATTATGCAATTCTTTATCTTTAGTGACCAAAACTCCTGAAGGGACCTACCTCACACACAAGACAATTTATTCTCAAATTCTACCATCAAAAGTAATAAGTAGGGTACATAGAAATGAGAAGATTGTTACTCCCTCGGGGTTTGCATCTGCTTACACTGCAAATTTAACATATTTTTTATTTCTTCTTTATTAAACCAGCTTTCTTCAAGAAGAAAACTGTTTAAAGTAAGAAAAGACAACCGTGAAAGCTATACAGTCTGGCATGAGAGCAGCATCACAGGTCATTTTAATACTCACCCTAAAGTAGTTCAATTTGTGTGTGCTCTGTTAAAATCCTACCACTAAGAGGAGCCCTAAGTCTATTCCACAATAACAGTGGAAGAAGTAGAATTAATTTTTTTCCTACTGCTCAAGATCAAGGGAAACTCTCACTTCAGTGATGCTGAAGAAAGGAGAATCACCACAAGTTGAAGAAGAACCACTTCAGCAGTGGCCACTTGAAACCACTGAAGATTACCGAAAACAAAAAGAGGGAAAAAACTCTGGCATTGGAGGAAATCTATCAATAAGATTCCACCAAGAAAGAATGAATAAATGATGAAGGCAGACAGCAAGAGAAAGAAAAGATGAGAAAAGCATAAGAAACAAAAACTGAAGCCACCTCAAGGCCTATAGCAGGAGAACAGTGATTACAGATGCAAAGAATTGGAGTCAAGACAAAAACATTCGAGAAACAGAAAAAGCAGAATTAATGAAATCTCTAAGTAAGAATGCAAAAAGAGAAGGAATCTTAAGATGCTGAGTGACTGATACAGAATTACAGACTAAATTTGCAAGAACAAGAAAAGAATCAAGGAAAATGTTTTAAAATTTCTCTATGTTCCTAGTGATATCTGCTAGGTATGCCACAGCTTAGAATTCAACAGCATACCATCTCATCCAGGCTAAGACAGTCAAGACAGACTATTCCAGAAAGCTTGTCAAGAGAGAATCCTCATTCAAGCACTCCAAACTGTCATCTAATGAAGCCTCTGGCTAGCTGGTGAATAAACAGGAACACAAGGAGCTCCAAAAAACACTCAGTTGAAAAATTTGAAGTTTACTGTGTAGGTACCACCTTCATCCAGTAACTGGTTGATTGGTCTTTCCTTCCACCATTGAGGACATAAGGGAACAAAGGAGGGTTTAGTGAGGTACCCGATTTCTCTTCTTCTGACCAGGGACTTCGCTCCTGCCTCCAGTAGGTCAGAATAGAAAAGACCTTTGACTTCCACAAAACCCTGCCCTGTTGTATTCATCCAAGCGTTCCACATTCCTTGATTTAAAGCTAAGGTGGCAAAACGAACTGCAGACCGGGAAATCACACAAAAATGGCTCCCTCCTACTCAATCTGTTCACTTTGGCTTATCTGCTCACATGCTGTCCCAAAGTATTTTGACTTCACGGCTAGCTGTGTTAGGCCAAGGCTGGAAGCTGACAGGTACTGCCTCCCATGCACTCTGCCTTATCAACTTCCCTGAAGGCTGGCGCTCGGTGCAAGGGCAACAAGATTCGCATGAGCGTCCTAAGAAAAGGACACACGCACATCAACAAAGCCACCCTGCCGAAGCCCGGCGCACTCCTCGCTCAAAACTGTGGTCCGACCCGCAGCCAGGGATGGAGGGAGGCGGCCCAGGAGGCGTCAGGGGCCTCACTGACTGCCCTCCCGCAGGGCGGCTGCGGGCCGGGGCCGCGCTCCCGGCACGGCCCGGGCACGGCTCCGTCGCCCGCGGGGCCGCCCCCGCCGGCAGGTGCCCACCCGCCCCGCCGCGGCCGCCCCGC
>VWPU01016663.1:0-31469 GCA_013398955.1 Callaeas wilsoni | reverse complement strand
AACCCCAACCCCAACCCTACCCGCAGCCTGGGCCCTGCCCCGCTCCGGCCCTGCCCTGGTCACAGCCCACCCCTCCCTCCGCTTCGGAAGCGAAGCCCCCAGAGCGTTTTGGGAGCCGGAGCTCTCTGGGAAGCTCGTGGGAATTGCGGAATCTTGGGGTTGTGGACGCGGCCCTCGAGCGTCTCAGCGGGAGCTGGTGCTGTGCAGAAACGGGGCTGGAGGTGCCACAGAAACTCTAACCCAAAACCCTCCAACCCAAATAAACCCAGGACTGGGGGCAGGACGACAATTTGGGCAGAGTTTTATCATTTTCTGCTGAAACCCCTTAGTTCCTGAGCTCGTCCTTTCCAGCTCTCGCCCCTGCACAAAGAATTCCGCTGGAGGAAAGCATCGTGTGGGAAAGTCATTCCCAGTGCTGTGTCTTATTAGTTCTTTACATAATGAGCTGTATTCTTCTCACAGCTAGACCTGTTTCCTCTGCACACAGAAGTTATCTAATGTTGATCAGCTACTTAGTGAATCAGTAAACAGTGAATCAATGAGCAGCAATTTAGAACCCTTCCACTTCCTCCACCTTCCTTCACAATACTGAGGATGCTGCTCCACCAAAATTATGTTCAATTACTTCAACTTTAAAAATAAACCTGTGGTCTAGGTTGTTTTTTTTTTTAAGTTATCTGTAGGTGTTCATAAAATCCTGCATGGGTTATTTTAACTGTCAAATCCTTAAAGCAGAAAGTAGCAAGTGGCAAATATTTCCTGATAAAATTGAAAGGTAGGAGGGCATCTGGGGAGATTTAAATAGCTAGAAATTCTAATTTAAAACATTGCTATCGTGGCAGACCACAAGAAAAAGGAATGTTTTGACTTTTCACTAATACGTGGATTAATGACTTTCCCATTACGGGGTGATACTCCAGGATGTCCAATTCCAGTCCCTTTTACACCAAAATTAATATTTATAAGGATGGCTCAGAACTCTCATCTTCCCCAGCCATGCATAAGGATTAGGAGTTTAATCTGGGCTTTTAAAATCTCTTCCTTCTGAGGGCAACCAATTCCTGTGCCAAATGAGAAGGTTATTGCTTAAATTACAGCTGCAATTAGAGGCTGCAGGTGAGATTAGACCCTCGTTATGTTCCGTGATGGGCACATAGCAAAGGTCACTGTCTCAAAGGTTTTAAGCTAAATAAACAAAGCCCACAAAGACAGCTGACTCATCCATTTACAGATTAAAAAGCAAAGGAACTCAATGACTCATGCACTCTCCAAGTTCATTTGGAATTCAGAACAGAAATGAAATCTCTGGGGCTGCAATCCAGAATTTTCTTCTGGGGCTGCAATCTGGAATTTTCCTATGCAAAGAAAAGTGCTGTGCTTGATGTGGGGATCCTAAAAAGTAAAATTTTACAATAGATCTCAAATATGTATGATTTAGGCTTAAATTGCAGCACTACTCTAAATCGAAACAGAGTATCTTTAAACCCTGCCCAAAGGAAATATTACAGTGCAGATGGCAGGAGTTAAAATGATGGTTAAAACCCAAAAAAACTGGGATCAAATTTGCTTTGATAGAGGGAGCTTTTTTAGAGAAAAATGAAGGAATATAGGGTCTTCTGAGAGGTACGAGAAGCTCTGACTCCAGAGGTCATAAAGGTTATAATTCACCTCAAGTTAAACCCGGCTATGATTTTGTAAGAGTTCAGTTTCTGCAGAGCAGAATTCCTGGAACGCTCGGTCTGAAAAGCCGAGTGAGAACTCGAAGATAAATTTGAATCTCAAGAACATCTCTCACATGCTGTTCATGTAGGATCTGATCTTCTCCTTTAAAACGATTCCTGGTTTTTTTCCCCCAGTTAAAGTGACACTAAACACGTCCCCTAAAGTCGGAGGAGGAGGTCTGAGGAGAAAGTACAAGGCAGTAGAATTCCATTTGCACTGGGGAGTCCCAGGTGAGCTGCTAAACATCCCTGGCTCAGAGCACAGCATAGATGGAGAGAAATACCCCATGGAGGTAGGTGAGACTGCGTGTGGATCCTGGATTTCACTCCAGAACTCTGGAATTTTGAGATCCTGCTCACGAAAACTCTTGGCTAGCTCCCCGTGGGAGGTCTGAGGGTGGGAATAATTGCCCTTGGCTGTTGTGTTCCAGCTTCACATCGTCCACATAAGGGAAGATGTTTCAGATGTGACAGAAGCCAAGAAAACTCCAGATGGTTTGGCTGTGCTGGCCTTCTTTGTAAAGGTAGGCAGTGAGATTTTCAACCGCCCTTCTCAAATCTCAGCCAGCAGTTTGGCTGAGGCATTGTTTATGTCAATATTACAGTAGCCCAAGACTTTAACTTCCCTATCTTCTGCAGGCATTCTGCCAGCACCGAGTTCCTCTACCCTTTCCTACATCCTGCTTGCTGTTACTTTTTCTTGTGGCCCTTTTCTGTTTTATTCACCACTAATTAAAAGCAACCACTTGTGGAGAAATACACGATGTGGAATTAAAACATTTCCCTTTCAGGCTGACGAAGAAAATAAAAACTATGCAACTCTATTAAGTGAATTAAAGAATATTAGATACAAAGGTAAGACATTCGTGCCAGGGATTTCACAAGCTGTGTGGGGTGGAGATAAATGTGAGCAAAACCTGCAGCCACAAGCTTTACGAGGGATTTCCCCCCGTGGCTTTTCCAGGGCAATCAGCACAGATAGATCCTTTGCCACTGGGTTCTCTCCTCCCACCCGAGGAAGACCTTGGGAGGTACTATCGGTATGAGGGGTCCCTCACCACCCCTGACTGCTACGAGGGCGTCATCTGGACGATATTTGAGAAGCCGGTGGAGCTGAGCCTGCTGCAGGTGAGTGGCAGAGGGACAGCCTGGGGGTTCGGCTGCCGTGTTCCCCACACGCTCGCCTGGCCTCAGCCTAAACGTGCTCCCCTGGTGCCAGCTGACTGACCCTGTTAAATCATCCCTCGGAAAATGGCAGGAAAGGGGCAGGAAGGGGAAATGACGGTGTGGAAAGAAAGCCAAGAACCCCATCCCCCCGGTCATCGCCCCAGCGCAGCGCTTGGTCAGCAGCACTTCCACTGCTGCCACCTGCTCGCTCCCAAATTCCACGGCTTTTCTCCCATTGTCAGGACAGCAGAACAGAATAATCCCAAACCCCAGCCTTGGGTCCATCAGCATCAGCATTAAGCAGCCCATTTTCAACCCGCGGGCAGGAAGAGGAGACGGAATTACGAGTGCTTGGAAAACACTTGATTGTGTAGAGATCGCAGAGCCTGCACCAGAGCCAGCGGCTGTGTTCTGGCTCTTACTCACACTGTGCTCTGAGTGCTCTGACAGTGCCCCCAGCACAGCCCAGTGTCACACAGAGCAGCCAGGAGCCCGAACGAGGACAGAATTCCTGGCGCTCCTGCCTCGTGTCACCGTGCCGCGGCGGCCGGGGCCGCGTGCGTCAGGAGCTCGGGGGCAGCCGGGTCTCTGAGTGCACGGAGCATTTGGCTCCCACGAAAGGAAGTGCCCGTGGTTGCCAAGGCTGGAAGGAGCCATCTCTTGGTGACCTCTCCAGTGGCCTCTGCCACGGCGTTTCCTGCGAGGTTCAACGCGCCCGTTAAACCCTCGGGTTCCAAACCAGAGCGAGGCACCGCAGGCTGGCGACACCTCAGCTCCCAGAGTCCTCTGGCACAGAGATTTATCAGCCTGTTCTGTTTTGCAGCTGTCCCTGTTCGAAGCTCTGCACTTTGATGGGAAGAACTCCACGCCCATGACGGAGAACTTTCGGCCGGCGCAGCCCCTGCACGGGCGCAAGGTGCTCTGGTCGGGTGCCAGCATCGCCCTGCCCACGGGAGCGCTGCTGCTGCTGCTCCTGGCTCTGACCTGCACCCTGAGCTCTCTGACCCACTGAACTTTCCTCACCTCATTCGACATTCTGGTCCTTTTTGTTGTTGGTATTTTTTGCTGTTCTCAGTTCTTTATCTCAGCCTCTCACGAATTGTGTCCCAATACAGAATAACCTTGTCCTCCTCCAGACATTAACCAAAGACTTCTGTGCTGCTCTAGTGAAACCCAAACCACCAGAACTCGAAGGAACTGGAAGATAAAGCAATGAAAATTCAATTTTAAAAGCAAAAACACTTAGGGAAAGCATTAGGCTGGATTATCCTGTATCTTTAACCCAGCACTGGAAGGAGCCTTGACGAGCTGCACAGAGATCCTTGGAGAGGAATCTGCTCTGAAGTGCCTGCAAAGGGCTTGGTTTGGAGCATGTTTACATTCAACACTGCAAATCTGGCAGTAAAATGTGGGGTAATTCCTATAATCCCACATTGTCCTGCCTGAAGGTACAGCACAGAACAAAGATAAAATGCTCACACAAACTGAGCAGCACCCAGCTCACCCCCAGGGAAGGGCACTCACCCAACAATAAACCCCCCTCCCTCCTGCAGAACATCTCAGTTAATTGCAGATAAGGACACTGGGTTCCTTTCCCCAGATCCCCTGAGTGGGGCTATCAGGTTCCTCTGCTATTTATTCATAGCAGGAATTCTCTGGGATGCCATGGCCAATGCGATGTGCCGGGAAGAACCAGGGAGGCTTCGCCCCACGGACCAGAGGCACATCTGTGGAAATTCCCTCTCTTTGGAGGGCTGCTTTTGAAGCAGGGGACTCTGACGATCCCTTATAGTTGTTATTTGCCTAATAAATAGGATAGCTCAAGAAATGGCTCATTCTTATATATATATATATATATATATAAAAATACATATATATTTCTTTTATATATATAATTTGTTATAGTAGCAGACCTGCAATATTCACATACGGTCAAGATTCATAGTTTTTTTCCATGAAGATTGTGATTTGAACCAATTCCTTCAGATCTGACCCAACTACTTATAGAAAATACGTTGGGAAATGGCGTTTCCTTATATTATTCCAGTTCTCTGTCTGAAGAGGGACATAACATTTCTCTTTGGCTAGTGCCTTATAACATGTTACAGCTTCTTTTAGGATTTTAGATTTTGGCCACACCAAAATAGGATTTCATATTAGCAGACTTGTATTTTTCTTCTTTAGGGGCAATGTTTGCAGAGATGACTTTATATATTTTCAGGAAAATCCTGGCAGTGAGAGCAACCACAGCTCACCAAAGGTGGGGAAATTATTTTCATATTAGTCAATCAGTAAAGCTTTAAAAAAAAAACACATGGGGAAGCAAATGAACCTATTTAAGTTTAAAGGAAAGATTAATGCTTTAACTGTATTTTTATGTAACTGAAAATCTTTGGAGGAGCAAACAGAAATGAAATATTAAAGGTGAACAACAGACCTATATTTGAATTGTTCTGAGTTTTCATTTATTTTGTCCTTGCTGAAGGGGAATCCACAAACTCTTTCAGAAGAGGAGCGTGATCTTTTACCCCCACCCCTGTTTTCTTCACAATATTTAGGGTTGGGTTTAGGGTTGGGCTTAGGGCTGGGTTTGCATTTTTGGGGCGAGGGGCAGTGATTTGCAGACCCTTGGGATGTTTCTACTGTCAGCAGAGCTCTGGGGCTCTGTTTCACACCCTCAGGGTGTTCTCTGCGCTCAGCAGGTTCCTGGGGTCTGGCACCCTGCCCAGCTCCCAGGACAGGGAACTCCTCGGGATACCTGAGAAATGCCCTTTGCACTAACCAAGGTGTGCAGGAGCCACCAGCCCTCTCCCTTCCGATTATTTCCTCAGTTCTCCTTTCATATGCAGCTCTCTAAAGGATGACTGGAATCAACCCTGGAGGATCCGGCTCAGCTGTCATTTATTGCTAATAATAAATGATAAATCACGGGGCACAGCCGTTAATTACCAGGTGGGAGCATCTTATTTACAATGAACTAGATTAAAACAGAACTAAAAGGAAGAAAAAAAGTCTGCTGGAAAGAGGATGAGTCCTATCTAAGAGCTCTTCAGCACCAACCCCGGTGTGAGTAAAATCTCCCCGGACAAGGATCAGTGTTTTCACAGAGCGGCTCAGAGTGGTGGCTGTAAGGAAAAGGGAAATGCTCCATCTGCTCCTGTGCAGGGACTGAGCTCTTCCTCAGAGGCCCCTCTTTGCACCCAGGTTCTGCTCTGGGGCAGGACGTGACAGGGACAGGACCGGGATTAACGCAGGGGATAAACAAAACCCCCAGCAAAAGCTGTTCCGTGGAAAAAGCAGGAAAAGACAAGCAGGCTTCTGATTTGCTTTGTGAGGATGGTTATGGAAAAGCAATTTGCTGTTCCACAGGTAACTCGAGGTGCTGATTTTCAGGAATTTTGTCTTGGCTACGTTTGGCATGAAATTCTTTTATTGTGAAGACACCAGGAAATGACAGTGACTCCTGAAGGACAAACAGCCAAGGCATGATACAGGAAAGGGTGGGGGGTGGAACAGAAGCATTTGGAAGGATCCTGCAAGAACATTATTTTCCCATGTCCAGAAGAGCTAGCACAGAACTGCACTGATACATTTCACATGTGTTGGAGCCAGAGTTGATGACTGAGGGGCTGAAAGCTGCGGTCCCAGGGAAAATGAAACAACACTGACAATTAAAATTGGGGTTAAAACGAGTAAAACAAGCAGGGGTTTGTATAACCCAGCCAAAAGCTTTCCTAGCTTTGGGCTGCACCTCGGTTTGAGAGCAGCCTCCGGAGGTGTGAGAGGTGAAGGCACTGCTCCCTCCCAGTCATCAGGGGGACAGGGGGTGACAGCAGGGGCAGGCACAAAAAAATTCCTAATACAATGTGTTTTCAGCAAAACATTTTTCTCAGGAAGCATGAAGAGACAAGGAAACCAAACCATTACTCACAAGAAATGTATTTACATTATCCACAAAGAATTCTGACGAATTTGGCAACTCCACTCACAGTCAGCTCCTCCTGTGACAAAACACCAGCTCAAAATGTACTTCTCTGGACAAAATTAGTTTTCTGTGACTGCTGGGAGAGAAGGACAAAGCTTTTTCCTTTGTCCTTTCCTTTTCTGCCCTTCCAGATGCGGATTCCACAGGGAAAACAGCACTTGCCAGCACCCTCCCCGTTAAAAAGGTGTCACACAGCAAATCCATGTAAAAAACTCCATTCATCCACCTGTAGTCAATAAAAATAAAAAAAAAAGGATACAGAGAAGCCTATCAAACTTCCCAGGCTGGTTTTAGAGTTTAATAAGTGTGGAGTTTAATAAATACCAGGTGTAACATCAACCCCCTCTGCTCCGGGGACAGGGATCCCATTGCCCAGCAGCAACACCCCAAAAATCACAGCTGGACTCAATGATCTTAAAAGTCTCTCCCAACCTAAATGTTTTTATTATTCTATAAATGATTCTATAAAAAATTACTGCTCTTGGAGATGGGAGGCTCTTTTTGGTAGAGTTACAAGTGGACTTGGTGATTTTCTTCCACGAAGCACTAAAATGAGATGGGATTTAAAAACTCTGCAGTGACAGGGAAACAAATGACCTGGTAACTGAGGTGGCTGTGGAAAACGCTTTGTGTGAGAGAAAATCATATGTAAATTGTATTTTTAAAGAAAGGAAATGTAGCATTTACTGGTAAATTATGTGTACCTGTGGAAAAGGCAATGAAACTCCAGCTGGAGGCACAGCAGGGCCACGGTGACCTCAGCCAGGACATTTCTCCTTCCTGACCTCCTCCAAACTCCTCCTGAACAGACTCAACTCCTTCAAGACAACTGCTGAGAATGGGAACATGCAGCTTTCATTATGAGGTTGAAATGCATTTCCTAAAAATAACCTGCTGTTTAGGGCTCTTAGTATCAGAAATAAATCCATATACACCACTAAAACCTGATTATAATTAGTCACACAAGTAAAATTATGAGTGTAATTAACTACAGCAATTAATTGAAATGCCCTTGGGACATTATTTCCCTTCTTGCAGTTGAATGCAATTTGCATTTAAAGTTATATCACAAAGGGTATAAGATGGCAATCAGTTTGGGTTATTTGATTATCTTTTACCTATTAATACCTTCTGAAGTGATTTAGATATCCAGTACTCAAACACAGTTTGATGTAAAAGACATCCAAACATCTGACACTGTTTTAATGAGTTTTGCTTTCCCATAAACCACTCCAAGGTATCTAAACTTTTCCCTGCCCTCCCTTTTTATTGCCTCACAAAAATATATTGGTTTCCACCGAGTGGAATTACCTTTAGAATGCCACCACCCTTCCCCTCCCCTCCTCGCCAGGGCTGCTCCTTGTTCCCAGCTGAGAGATCTTGATGGATGAGTTTGCAGATTGGGGGTGGTTATGAAGAATTTATGAGAGAGAAAGAAAGGCAGAGAAGTTTTACATTTTGCTGATTGTGCTGATGTCGAGATTAAACTCTAAATAAATCATAGACAATCCCTATCAAGAGCGCAGTATCTTTGTAAGCCTACAATCACTGGAGTTTGTGGTACATGAAGCTCTCAGCTTTACACAAAATGCTTCTCTTACGGGCAGTAAAACACAATGGTTCACGTCCTGGAGCCCAGCAGCCACTGGGAAACCTGGGAATAACCCTGGGAGAGCATCAGGGACCTCCCCGAGGGAAACAAAAGGAGTTCAAATCTTTAAAGAGCAGGATAAAGATAAAACAATCAACCGTGGAGGTGCTGAAGCTTCTCCAGCCCCGTCAGCTGAGACCCTCTGTGACCGAGGATGCCCCACGTCCCGAGCAGCCCTTCCTGGCAAACACACCTGAGAAAAGGGGGATTCACCACTCGTTTCCATCTCCTCAGGGCTCCACTGGTACAGCTCAGAGTTCTGGGGCACCGGGAGCCGGGACAGTCCCAGGAGTGTGGAGAGAGCTCAGTCCACAGAGCACATTGGCAGCAGAAAGATTGCCAAGGCTCCATTTACTCCAAGGGTTTTATAACCATTTTTTTAATAACTTTTTTTTTCCTTTTTTTGGATTGGCAGGAACACGGTGTCCTATCAAGCACTGCAAAAAGGGCTCTGGTGCCACTCACATCAACCCCCCTGGAAGGGGCTCCTATTGTCCCCTTGCTAAGGTGGCAGTGCCAGGCCATAAACGGGGAGCTGGGCTTTATGATCCCACAGATATGAGTGCACATGTGATGGGAGCAGGTTGATTTATTCTAAAAAAACCAGCCATTAAAGCTCATAAAACACAAACACTCGAAAATCCACCACAATTCCTGCTGTATCTGCGGGGGAGTTGTGGGAGTGGGGCAGTGGAGGCCTGGGGGCACCACGGGCAGCCCAGAGCCCAGGATTTACAGATGCCTCGGGTAAAGCTTATTAAAAAGCAAAATCCTGCCTGGCTCTTCCTTAACGAGCACTGAAGGACCCCAGGGAGGGATTCGGCCTCAGGAAAGAGGCGTGGGTTTGGTGAAGGCAGCAGCCACACACGAGGAGGTCCCGGAAGGGCTGTGGGACACGGCGGTGCCCAGAACCACCCCAGACACTTAAATTAATTCACAGCACAAAACCAGCGTGCACAGCAAGATATACAAGATGGAATTAACTCTTCCAGTGATTTGATCATCACTGATGGCTTCTACGAGTCCTCTACCATCAGAAACTTTAATGCTGGGGGGTAATTTCCTCTCCTCCCATTCTGTGCTCCCTTTCCTCTCCTTCCACTCTGTGCTCCTTTTTCTCTCCTCCCATTCTGTGCTCCTTTTTTCCCTTCTGTTTAAAAAAGAATCCCCACCAATGACAGCAAAATTCGGCTTTACCAGCTGCTCACAGGAGCAAACCAGGGATGCAACACAGGCTGGAGTGCACAGCCAGGGAATAACCAGGCACATGAGGGGCTCTGCAGCAGGAAACCCCAAAGATTAGATGGAAGCAGCAATATTCCGAAATAAAAGTTCAGTTAGGGCCCTACCAAAAGGAATAAAATCCCAGACAGGGCACAGCACAACTGCAGAAATTAAAGGTAGTACAAGTGACCAGCCCACAACACACTCAGCTTTTGGTGTTCCAGACTTTTGGGGAATACTAAGCAGTGAAATTGCTGGAAAGTTTTTGGTACAGCTTGGAAGGGATTGTCAGCATCAGTCAGCTGAGCTCCGGGAGGGATTCTGCATGGAAATCCTTGTGGCAAAGGCAGCTGAGAGTGGCTGGGAGGAAGGACTGGGGATGGTGCAGGTTGTTGTCCAGCTGACAGACCAGCACAGCCAGCCAAAATAAATCTGGCCCCTCTCTGCAAGCAGTCTTCTTCAAATGCCTTCCTTTGGAGTAATCTTTTATTTTAAGCAAAACACACAAACAAAAGAAAATAGTGTCAGTTTTACTATTGTACACATGAATCAAAAATACCCACTATAATCATCACCAAAATAAATTATTGTCCCGGTCTGAAAAGGTGGGAAACTGCAGTTTTCCTTTCATTCAAGTGGAGGGCATTTTATGGAAAGCTATTCCTTAGGGATAACATACACTTTCATGGATCCAAGTAAGAGTTATCATACATTTATTTATACTATGGCTGTGCATATTAAATTTAGTACTGTGGGAAACAGAACAAGAGCCTGACGAGGATCTTAAATGGTCATTTTTATGCAAGAGAAATGAAGGCTGGCACTTCCAAGGGGGCAAAAGCCCCTTGAAATAGCAGCTTTCCATGAAAATGAAATAGGAAATAGAATATATTTTGGTATTTGGATGACTGTACTGTTGTTCTTTAGGCCCCCAGCAAAGCACTTTACAGCTGCATTTTAAGGCAGAGAACCCAGCTAAGAAAACCCTTCTCTGTTCCCCTTTTCCCTCTTTTTTTTTCTTTTTTTTTTTCCTTTTTTTTTTTCCCAAGCACAAAGCAAAAGAAGTTTTGTTTAACGGGCTGGAGCAATCAGAGGGATCAGAGCTCAGGTTGCGGACGTGTCAGCTTTTCCACCACTGATCCTGTTCCCCTCAGCCATCCTGCATTTATTTTTAAAAGGTCATTAAGCAAGACACAAAAGGTGAAGTGCAACGTTACAGATTTATAACCTGGCTGGGCTCTGCCTGGAACACGAAGCTCAGGTACAGGAGGAGTCTCTTTGTGCCCTGGGACATCAAAGCCCAGCAGCCCAGGGCAGGGAAAGACATTCAGAGGAGAAATTCACATCTATGTTCTATCCCTCACCTCCCTGTAATCATCTCTCAGTGTATTTTATTTATTTGAACTTTACCCTTCCTCACACTCAACTTGGCTTTTGCTGTGTTGCAGCACCTGCCACTCACGTGGAAGAAAACTTTAAATTATAGCCAGAGGTTTGGGCCCAGTTAAATCAGTTAAACAAGAGATTTCGTGCTAAAAGCTGATCATTCTTCAGGTGGCTCTTAATTCTTACTCCTTAAACTGCTGTTGGCTTGCCACCGAGCAGCCAGATCTCTGGATTATGTTCAAATCAAAATTTAGTGTCTTCTTTAACTGAGCCACTCTTTGAAAACACACACACTGAAAATAATCACCTTCTCTCTTATAATTCATTCATAATCATTTAAAGAAGAAAAAAGAATTGGAAGGAAAAGTAAGAAGTTTAAACACCCAGTGTGACATCCTTGCTCACATCTCATGGCCAAGCTGCTCCTCTGATATGCTGCCAACTCTTTATCAAAAAGCTTCCACTCCAACTCTCTTTGTTACCACTTAAATGCTGGGGCTGCCTGTGCTCAAAGAGTCTGTGGGCCCTGAGATTTATTCCCTGGCGTGTGTCTTTTCAACAGGAACGTTTCTATAACCAAACCTGGAGATAAAAAGGCACGGCCACATGGCAAGCAAAGGTTTGCAGCGCACTTGGTGCAGAGCAGGGTCACAAACAGGAGCGTGCGCCCACGGCCGGGGCGCAGAGCTGGGCCCTTCCTGCGTGGAATCCTTTCCTGCCCCTTCCAGCAGCCCTCGGATGCGACAGGAACGGCTTTGATTTAAAGAGGTTTTTTATTCCATATCAAAAGGAGAGCGTCACGGAGCAAAAATTCGTCCGCCTTTCTGTTGTGCTTGCTGGGGGCTCTCAGCACGAACGTCCAGCACTGAGCTGGGTTTAAACCTTCCCTGCAGGAGCTGTGGAGCTCCAACAGCCAGCCCTGGGCTCTGCAATCCCCAGGGCTGCTTTGGGCTGGAGGGGCTGGGGCTGTGCCTCAGCTGGGTCCGGGCAGCGCTGAGCTGAGGGGCATCATCACAGCCCAAATTCACTGGCTCTGCTCCTGCTGCGTATTCCGAAATGTTGGAGCCTGCAGCACACCGGGGGATGTTCGTCCAGCGCCACTGCTGAGCTCTGCATCCCTGCTCCTCCTCCCCCCTCGGAATTCCAGGATGCTTTGGGTTGGGACATTAAACATCCTCATCCCACCCCTGCCACGGCAGGGACACCTTCCACCATCCCGGGCTGCTCCCAGCCCCGTCCTGGCCTCGGACACTGCCAGGGACGGGGCAGCAGCTGCTGCCCACCGCTGCTCTGGACAAGCCCCTCACGTCCCCTGCCCTCCCCAGGGGACAGCTGTCACCCTGTCACCCTCCTGTCACCCTGTCAGCAGAGCCCTGGAGGAGGGATCTGCCTCCCAATGTAATCACGCTGTTCCTTGCATTGTCTCCCCACTCCAAACACCACAACACAAACACGGTTTGTCAGGGTTTTGCTGGGCCGCCGCTGGTGGCGGATCCTGTTTCTGGCCCTGCAGCAGCAGCAGCTTCCCTCTGTTGTTGTCCACGCTCCAGCTTTCCTGCAGCTTCTCCTTGGGAGGCCAAGGTTTATTTAAAAGACACATAAATATTTTCCCCAGCCAAATGCTGCATTAAGTGAAGGCACAACTTCATTAGATTTAACCTAAACCTCTGCTTTCTGTATCACATTTCAGCAAACTTTAATCCAGATTACCCAGAGATGCAGCAATTCCTGGACAAACTTTTCTCTGATGTTCAGATTGAGCCAAACCTGTTGCCTCAAACCTTTCCATTGGCTCTGAACACAGCACATAATCTGCCACTTTTCCAATTTATTTGTTGGTTTAGTTCCTTTCTTCAACATCAGTTTGACCAAAACCTCTCAAATGCATGGTGTAAAGACAATATAATTTGCAAGATACTTTGAGGGAACAAGAAGCTGGAGAAGAGTCAGAAAGAATTTGTGATTCAATAGTTCTGTGCAAAATAATATCTTGGTAAGGCCTCCAGGAGCTCCCTGTGCTTCCCAGGTTCAGGATCAGGGAAAACCACAGGATTTTAACCTCACGCAGAGCTGAGAAACAACACTGAGAATGTTCACAGCAGCTTGGAGACAGTATTTCCAAAATTCACAAAACAGCCATCGCACACCAGAGCGCTCTCAGCCACTTCATTTGGACTTTGCACCCAATAAAAATGCTGGAAAAAAATTTCAGCAGCACTGAGATAAAAAATAGCAGAGTACAGAGTGTCCTGCACTGCCAGCTCACACAAACACTCTGACAAAGGCTCTGAAGCATCTGCTGCTGTTTATCTTTTTTGTTTTTGCAGGGGAGGGAAGTGCATCAACTCTGACCACCCAAAGCAGCTTGGGACCCACCTGGGGACATCTCTGTGCTCTCAACCACGAGTTTTAAATGCACTGCTAGAAGTTGGGTGAGGTTCAGTCATCAGGTCTGTCTGCAATGACTCTAAATATAAATAAAAGCTATATTTTGCCATGAGTTTTCCTCATTGGTTTTCTACGCTCACAACTCCCAGGGAAATTTAATTTCTATCAAATCTAGAAGCATCCTTAATCTATTTTCTCCTTTATGACTCATTTTGCTAAAGGGACCTTATCAAATATTGGTTTTCATTTTCACAAACAGGAAATCTTTTACACACGACCGAGGAAGCCGGAGGCTTGTCCCAAACAAAAGGCACAATCTCCCCAGCTCCTGACAGGTTTTTATTTTCCTGAAACGATAAATCAGCAAGCATGGATGACTGCATTTTACTCACTTCTTGCTTCAATTTACTGGACCTGAGGGAAAAAGGGTAACAAAAGGTATAATTAACATAATTAATATCTACGTGGATGCTCCGGGCCCTGGGCCAGCGGCCGTGCCTGGAACCCGGCACGTTCTCAGGACATGAACACAGCTAACAGATGAATCTGGGGTATTTTGATACTTAGACATAGGGAAAAGCAGGCACACAGCCTCCTGTGCCAGCCCAAGGGAGGGCAGGGAGCAGGGGGATGCACTCTGGCTGGAACAGCAGCTCCAGAAGGGATCCAGCACTTGGATCAGGATGGGAAAGGGCCTCTGGATCGGGATTTTGGGGAAGGGAGGGGACAGTGGCCACTCCTGCGGGCAGCGGGGCCTGCAGGGCTGGGTGCAGCCATCCCTCCCCTCTCTCTGGAGGCAGTGAGAGGGTTTGGCACAAGAGCTGCTGCCCCTGCTGCCAAGGATCCTTCCCCTCCCTCCCAGCACAAGCACCAAAGGCCAGCCCAGGTTAAGTCAGACTGACCCACCCTGAGGGCAGGACAGGCGCTTCCAGCGCTCCACACGCGTTTCACCAGGGGAAAATCCCAGCACGGCTCACTTCCCACTGCTCCCATCTCATAAAACGGGCTCTGCTCATTTCTGAGCCCTCCTTCCAGACCTGCACAGCTCTGATCCGGGAAGTAAAAAGGATTCAGCAGCAAATGGCTGCAGGTTTGGGCAGGGATGTGATGCCTTCATCTCTTTAATGTCCCCTGCTGCGCTCCTCAATCAATAAAAGCTTTACCACTGACAGCAGCACGTGTGACCATCCTTGGTAATTAGAGTTTTTCATCCTTTTAAATTCCACTTTCAATACCTCAAAGCCTCAACAGAGGAAAACTCACGACAGGAACGACTGCAGCCCATATTCTTTATATTGAAATTGAATTTTCAACACTGAAAATGCCCAAGTGACTCCAGTGACACCGTGGGGTGACCACACTTGCTAAGAATGACCAATGCTCTGAGAATTGATCACCAGGCAGGGGAGGTGACTGTGGTGAGAAAGTGTCACCACTCAGCACTGCACCAACCCTCCCATCCCAGCCAGAGGTGGCCTCACTTCCAGAGACAAGCTGGCATCATCCCTGGGGATGCTGGTTCGTGCTAATCCTTGGATAAATACCCATTTAGCATCTTCAAGGGCCATAAAATAAGAACAATGGTTCACTTCCAGCTAAACATCACCAGGCTGCTTTTGGAAACACTGAGAAGCAAGGTGATGCGTTCTGACATCAGCTCCGTGCAGACTTTGGTCGGGCTGCCAACTCAACCAGACCCACTTCCTCCTCGGGGAAAAGCAGGGCTGTGAGTGCAGCAGGGCTCCCCCAGCCCTGCCTGCCCCGGGAAGTGTCTGCCATCAGCAGAGAGCAAACAGCCCCGGCTGCAGCAGGGACACCTCGGCAGCGGGACGGGACACCAGGAACCTGCAGCTCCTGTGCAAGGACACCGGGGCAAAACCTTCTGCACCTGAGCGATCACTCCACTGCTGACACGGATTGTTCTCACGTAATAAGTGTTATTATCGTCAACAAAATACCCAGCTTACCTTTTGTAAACAACGAAGAAGCTGCAAAGAATTGCTGGATGCACGCCCACGCTTCGGCTTTTGGATTGACAAAGGCATTTAAGCTTCATGGAAGCAGCACAGACACTTCAAAGCAGGAAAACAGTTATTAAAAATTATCTGACAAGAAGTGACACTTCATCTGCATCCACAGTATTTAATTTGTTTGAATAATATAGTTACAGATAAACAGGTTCACTCCATATACAATTACCAATACCTTTGTTTTAATACAGCTCATATTCCAGTACATCAACACTATTTTATTTACAAGGCATTTATGTACATTAACATCTTTCTAAAGTCAGTGCATTGTCAATAAGTTTTATACAATAATTTACAAAGTGAATGTAGTTAATAGTTAACTTAATAAATTTACTACTAATTCTTGAATTAATTTAATTTAAAAAATTAATTACAACCAATGTAACAAACACAGAAGATCAAATAACATTAGTAGATTGTGCTACCTGCTTAAATAAAACATTTTAAAGTAAATCAGTTGAGAATCTTTCACTTTTCATGGAGTTTGCGGAGGGAGGAGTAGACAAGTGGGTGTTGAAAAAGCTTCTAACCTAGAAATTCACAAGTCATGTTTGCTTTTCTTTAGGCTCAATGTTCAGACCACTTTAAAAGATAAAAGACCATAGAGGATAAGGAGCAACACCTGACAGGTAAGACAAGACTCGTTTTTGGAACAGATCTGCTGTCCCCAAAGAGGCACAGCCTCCAAAGGCCGGGAGGGCTGTGCCTGAGCAAAGACAGCCAGACCAGCTGATACCATTTCTCAGCTGTAAAAACCCCAGATCCTCCTGGAAATGATAAACTCACCGAAGGTCTGGCATTCTTGTCAAACACCCCAAAATGAATCCAAACATTAATCGCAGAGAACCACGTAAGTAAGAGTTTTGTTAGTGAAGGTACAAAAATCTAGAGAACTGGGAAGATGATGTATGACAAAATTAATAAGCTGCTTAAACTCGGCTGAAGAACAAAAGGCCAAAAGAGTGACAATTTTTATCTTCATTCAGATATGCAAACAATTTAACACTGAAAATACTTAAAGAAATGCCTGCTCAAAAAAATCAACCTTCTTTTTTTCCATTCTCTGCTAAGACACAGTCACACTTCCCCTCATGCAAGAAGCCCCTTGAATTACAGAGCATGTTGCAAGGGCATGGAAAGCAAATCTGGTTTAATTGCAAGTATTTGCATAACCTGTTGTAACAAAAAAAAAAAAAAAAAAGAGATAATTTGAAAAGGCAACCAAATTTTGAAAACAAGAAACTGAATTAAGAAACCAATAAAAGAAAACCTCCATCCATGAATGCTACGACAGCTACCTGACAGCCACAGCTTCTTCCTTTGAAATACACAGTGGATATTCACAGCCATTCACTCCAGAGCCCTTACAACAACAAAAAACCAAACAAACTGTGGGTTTGAATTCAATCATATGCGTTTTCAAAAGTGCAAATTTCAAAAGCAACACCAGTCATGAAACGTAAGCTCAAGCATCTCTCCTTCCAAAAGCTGGGAACGTTTTGTGCAATGTGCACGTTTTAAGACACCGTGAGTGTAATCACAACTACTCTCTCCAACCTGAAGTTTCTTCTTGAGGCAGCTCCCAAAAAGTTTGAGCCAGCACTCTTCAGGCAGAAAAGCCATTCCTGAAACATGTTGATCTGCACAGCCAACACGTGGAGAAAACACAAGTATAATAAACCATTCAAGTGTAGAAATTAATCTCTTCTCAAAGGATGATTTGGTTGTGCTCCCAACACACAGAAAGAAAGCAACTGACACACATTAGTGGTGGCAAAACTGGAAACTTCTCTTCCCCGTGACAACAATTGTTTCCATTTGTGCATCTTTCCTTCTCGTGCCTTCCCTGTTTTGCCAATAAAATGCAATAAAACTGCAGGAAAAAGGAGGTAGCAATATCATGTTGTCCAAAGACAACACTACAAATTGTTTTTCCCCATTACCTTAAACCTAACGAGAGCCTCGGGGGGGTGTTAGAGCAGTTGGTAAACTCTACACTATTCTGTTTAGCTCTTATTTGGACTGTTGAATTTAGCTCTTATTTGGTCCTAGTCGGCTTTTCTCAAACCATTGGATTTAAAGGCCAGTGGCAGTCTCGGATGTCCAACATCAGAAACGTTTCGAGCATGTAGTGAGAAAACAGAACAAAACGATACTACTGGATATTAACTGCTTAACCAGGGGGTTCCTTTTGTGCTTTCAGCTCACAGGGGACAACGACAACCACAAGCTGTTATCTGTCTCAGTCACACCTTCCCCAGGGGCACGGGCCAGCGTGGCTCAGCCCTGGCAGCCCGGGCTCACTGCAGCACGCAGTACTTCTTGTAGTCGGACTCGAAGTCCTCGTCCATGCTGCTCGTGTCTGCCATCTTCTTGCCATCGATCTTGGGCAGGAACTGGGCATAGTCCACCCCCTGCTGCTCGTAGAACAGAATGTAGGCAGAGTCCGTGTCGATCTCGTCCGGGTGCAACTCCTGCCACAGGGAAAACACCCGGAAAAACGCCACGGGATAACCGTGTCACCGGCACTGCACTTCCAACACACACCGCTGCCCCAAAAAGTGTATTTTTAACTGGTTGTAGCACAAGGAATCCCGTTTTCTGTCTCCCCTCTTTGTTAGCTGGCTCCATGAATTACTTGGGAAGTCTGACAATTTTATAGTGATGAATGCAAATGCTCAGAAATGTCGAAATTGAGTTATTCACCAACTGAATACAAATTGCTGCCATCATGGAAATATATTCCTGGCTTGCCATTCTTAGTCATTTTTCCATCTTTGTACAAAATAAGCATCTTTCCTTAACCATGGGAGCAGCTGATGACCAGATGTTACCTTGGAAAAAACCTCACGTACAATTTCAGTTAATAATTTTAATATTTATCTGAGGCAGATTTGGAGATGCTCGTGATTTCAAACAGCAGCTCTCCACAAATGTTTGATTTAGTGGAAGAGGGGTGGAATGGGATAAGCTTTAAGGTCCCTTCCAACCCAAACCATTCTGTGATTCTAAAATTTCTTTAGCTAGAACTTCTGATTCTAAATTTCTTTAGCTCTGGGTAACCAAGGCAAAAATTATCTGAAATAACTAGAATAATGATGTGAAATAAGGAGGAAAAGAAGTGCTTTACCTTGCAGCTGCTGTCATTGTAGCAGTACCACTTGTTGTTCGGGTTTTTGGCATAAGTGACGTAATGACCCCCTCCCATAATTCCTGAATGGCACTGAGGAGAACGAAGAAGAAAAGACATCCTGGATCAAACATCCAATAAATGATTCCCAAGTTCATTATCTGTGAGTGGCAATGGCTCATGACAATCTAGACAGCTGCACTGACTAACTTTATACACACAAGGAGAACGAATTACAGAGCCTTAATTCACGCTCAGTTTTGCAGCGAATTCACCGTGCTGACTTCTGCTGTCCTTCCCCACAGATCCCTGTGCTGGCACGAGCCCAGCAAAGGCATTTGGTTAAACCAGCGTCCCAAGGAGGCAGTCTGAGCAGAGGAGCAGCCACCTACCGAGATTGCATATAGGTTGTAGATGGGGTTCACCCAGACGTCGTCTCTTTGGTCGTCGGCGGTGTCGTCCTCGCTGTGGTTCTCCCCCTGCCCGTTGCTGAGCGAGCCCTGCTCCCACAGGTACCCGTTGGCCAGAGCCCCCTCGCCGTCCTGCCCGGGGTACAGCTCGCTCTGGCTGCCCCCCAAAGCCTGTCCTTTAGTCAGAGCGTCGCCCTGCTCCTGCTCAGCACCGTTCTCTCTGGCTGCAGCCAGGTTTTCCTTGCTGCTGGACAGTTTGTTTTTCCCCAGCTGGGGCAGCCGCAGGCGCCCTTTGCCTCTCCCCAAAGTCCTTGGGCTGCTGTTGGGGCTGCTGTTTTTACTTGAAGGGCAGCTGGTTCCACTTTTCCTCCCCAAGGATGGAGATGCTAAGACAGAAAACACAGAGATGACTAAGATAAGTACATAGTCTAGATTTCTTTCTAAAAAGTCATTTTTTTGAAAAACCAAACATTAGACCCCACTCTTTCACTGTGGCTCATGAGTAACATATAGAAATAAAACCCCATCTTTGTGCACACGCATCCATACACCTAGAAACTGAGATTTAACTCTTCTATGCAGAAGCATATCCCTCACTCTTATTCCAGCCCACTTACACAAGTACCAGTATCTCCTGTCACTGAGCAACTTCTGAAATTTTCTTTCATTTTTTATGCTAAAGCTTCACTAAGAAACATTTCAAAGTGTAGTGCTTTGGCCAAAAATACCCTGAACATGAAAATTTTGTACATAATAACATTTCCCCCCTCCAAACAGCAGCACTGAGTGGAATTTTCCCTTATCATTCCCTACCTTTGACATTATTGAGGACAGTAGTGTTCAGGGAGGATGGACTCCTGCTGTGAGTGTCCCCTTCTCCTGCAGTGCCAGCGGTCTGCAGATCTGCTCTCCTGGTGTCCCCTGGGCCAGCCCGTGCTTCAGGAAGGCTGTCAACCTGCAGGGTGAGCTGCTTCCTTTGGAAATGACTCGGATCCCTTTGTACCAAAAAGGCACTTGGGTCAAAATTTTCTCTGGGAAATTTAACGATTTTCTGGGATTTTATCCAGCGGCCGTTGACGAACTGAAATCTTTTCAGGTGAATGATCTAAGGGGCAAAATGGTAGAGAGAATTATTAAAGGGGGGCAATGACATCCCAGTGAGTAATTTCACTGTTTTTACAGAGTTTTCCCCAAAACATACACATTTTATTCTATGCTAGGAAAAATAATGCTCTGTGTGACAATTTGTATTTTGGGATCGAGCTGGTAAAATGTGAAACCAATGTTTTCATGAGGGAATGATGGGAAAGGTTGCTTCAATTCAGTGATCAGCACTGTCTGCTTTGAATAGGCTACCAAATATGAAAAATAAGAACTGCAGGTGTCCCACAACCAGAGAAGAGATCGTGTCACCATCTGAGCATGAGCTGTGTCACAGCAGCTGACAGTGAGCACAAACCACCACCATTTCCTGCAAGGCAGCAGCTAAAAACATTCAGAAGGATTTGAGGTTTGCTTTATTTGCCTGCACAAAGCAAACTCAGTCAGTGCTCCTCCTGAGAGCGCAAACAAAGCAAATCATCTTATTCAGAGCAAGGCAACGTCAGATTTGGGAACGACGTGCTTTGGGTTTGCTGCTGAGGAGGAAAATGACACAAGATCATACCAAAATAGGGGGAAGTCTCCAAAGATCCAGTTTTTTGGTGGCCAAGCAGTGGGTCTTGCACTTGGAGCAGTAGTACATCTCATCCTCGCCCAGCTCCTCCTCGCTGGTGAAGGCTCTCAGACAGCTGTCCAGGTTGATGGGCTCCGCTTGGGCTCGGCGGCTTTGTTCAACACTTTCGTGCTCTTCCACGATCTGAAGGGAGACAAAGCTGTCTCTGACTAGGAAATGCAACACACACTGCTCAGGGCACGGCTCCCCTCACAGCATCACACAAATAACTTTGCTGGGTTGTTCAGAATTAAAGATAAAAACGAGACACGCTAAGTTTTAGCAGGAATTTGATTTCAGTTATGAAGAGGAAGGGAAAATAATTCTGTTCTTATACTTGGGCTCTGCTTATAAATTATCCATAAGGCACAACTTGATAGATAAAACTCGCAAATTTGATGAGTTATTCCAGATTAAACCAGCTACAGGCTTACCTTTAGATGTGTTCTGTTGTTACCTAGAAGGTGTTTTGTTGACTCAATGAGGAAATAGATTTACTCACATGCTAACTGTTTATAGTTACAGAAAATTTACCCAATTAAGGTATTTTGTAATGTATTATTATATATCTCAACTAGCTTAAAAGCAACTCACAACAGACAGCAAATGCACTGCTGTGGTTCTTTAAAAGCTTCCCTTCAACACCATTAGACCACGTAAGAGGTCTAACATCAAGACATCGATTTATCCAGAATATACTGCCTCATGATTACTGCCTTTGGTTTAATGGAAAATGGACAAAAGCAGCATCAAATGAACAAAAAGGCTGAAGTGGGTGGTGTTCCAGAGGTGCTAGCAAAGAACAAAGGGTTTCTGTTGGTGTTTTACCCGCTCCTGCGAGGTCTGGTAGCGCAGGTGGAGCGCGGTGGGGTCCCAGTCCACAGCAATGTAGGCATTGCCCACACAAGCCCTGTCCTCTGTGCACTCGATTTTACAGCCACGGCAGAATCTGCATCAAAAGGTTGGATGTGGTCAGTAAATTGTCCAATCACTTCTACATTAACTCAGTTCTGCTCCTCGCTTTGTAACATCTGCACCCTCCAAGCTCCAGGCCTCGTCTTCAGTGTGAGACACATTTTTATACAAACACATTTTTATACAGCAATGCTCAGGGGTCATTGGCATTTTTGCTGCAAAACTTTAACAGAATGAGAAATGGAAGCAGTTGGGTGAGCTCCACCACCTGCCTGCACATGATCCCGTGGAAGGTGATCCTGCCCATGGAAGGAGGTTGGAATGGGATGATCTTTAAGGTCCCTTCCATTCTATTATGATCCAGTGCTGACCAAACCCAGACATGCCCCCAAAAACCTTCACTGCTCTGTCTCCACAAGCAATTTTCACCATGGTAACTAATTCTAAGAGCTATAAACCACTTTTTAAAAAAGTCAGTGTATGGCCTGAATACCTTCCAGCAAGGGTCTGGAATTTTCATTAGCAACTCTTTGTTTATGGAAGATTTCAAGCATCCTTCCAGGGTGAATTTCTTATTGCCCATTTTAGTTCTTACCGTTCAAATGGCACAGGAACTCTCAGGGGTGGATGAATTACATCTAAAAATTTGGGTTTGTGTGAAATCCCCCCAAAACCATGCAAGTCTGTGGACACAGAAGGCTGCACACAGACACAGAATATTGTAAGGGTAACAGGTTTTGGATAATCTCATTTCTGTCTCCTAATTTAAAGTTCCTGTGGCAGCAGAACTTTCAGCTCTTCAAGTCACAGAAGCTGTGCTGCAGTGCAAGTCTGCCTGGAGAGAGTTCTGGTGAAATTACATTCCAGATTCTTATTGTTTGATATTACCTCTGAAGTCTGAAATGTACCACAGATCCATTACCATAAATTACCTTTCTGCTGGAGTGATTCCCTGCTGTAAATGGAAAAAAGGACAATTTACCTGTACCATGGACACCAAGCACAAGAATTTCCATCCTTCTGAACTACCCTGAGGGTGAAGGGGTACTGGTACCCCATGCTGTCATCACTGAAACAGAGGAGAACACAACATCAAACAGCAGCACTCTCACTGCAATTACCTTCCTTCACTGGGCTTGCTATGATTACTTTTAAAAAAACCCTATTTTTGGGTTACAATAAACTATTAAAAGCTGCCTTTCCATGGCTTAAATTCATTAGATATAATAATTATCAATCTCTGGATAAGAACAAAGCCAACCTTTAAGTGCAGCTACATTTAACTATACTAAAAAGGATTTCATTTTAATTATTGCCATTATTATGAGAAATCAAATGAACACAATTTTAAATCTTGCAAGCAAGTCTAAGGCACTGTATTCCAATTTAAATCCAAGGCTGAGGTGCCCAGCTCACCAGTCCTGTGCATGGTTACTGGCTTCCTGAGGAGGGAGGGGGCTGGCCAGCCTGGAAACCTGGATCCACACAGCATCATAGAGGTCTCTTTTCCGTGTGTGAACTGTGCAGGGAACAATTAACGGCATTCCAAAGAGACTGGGCCGATTCTTCTGGGACGAGAGAAAATACAACTCTGTCCTCATCTGTGGGGAGCAAAAGGAGGAGTCAGATGTGAAGGTGCATTAACTCTCAGTACAATAATCACCCGGATTGCTGGCCTTGTCACTTATTTCAGGCCTTGGCAATTAAAATTAATCATTACTTGTGTTAAAACTACTCTGATTCCAATATTAATTACTGTCGCTTTTGATCACTTGTATTTTACGACGTTACGACATTATGGCGAGGTTACCTGACCGCGCCAAACACAAAGGTGCGTAATTATCATGTGGGCATTAACAAAATCTTTGCTTTTTCCTAATCCGTGTGGCACTGAGAGCCGTGGGAGCCCACTGACCATTTTCCTGTGCACTGCAATGATGTAGCCCGTGCAGGGGCTGTCGCACAGCGAGGGCACGTGGCCGTTGAGGGCCCAGCTGGGCGGGCCGCGCTCCGTCCCGCATGGCACCACCGTGTTTGGCATCCCGTTGGGAATGAGGCTTGGCTTGGGAACGTCCCCGTTCATCAGGATGGTGGCAGCTCCATTGGTTGATGGCCCAGTCGAGATCTCTGCAGGCAGACAATTAAATTATCTACAGCAAGCACAACTGATCCCCGGGTTTTTATCCTTTCACCGAGCGCGACCCCCGCTTGTCCTTTCTTTAATCCTCACTTAATAATAAAGTTTTGTGCTGAGTTCCCCGACGCTCTGCAGTTTAAATGAGCAGGAAAAGCAGGGTTTTCCCTCACCTGTCTGCACAGGGCTCGATGCTGA
Source organism: Callaeas wilsoni (assembly GCA_013398955.1). Lineage (NCBI taxonomy): Eukaryota > Metazoa > Chordata > Aves > Passeriformes > Callaeidae > Callaeas > Callaeas wilsoni. The sequence goes on along the minus strand of VWPU01016663.1, from coordinate 7,416 downwards.
CGTGGGGGAGCCTGGGATGGGGATCTCGAACGCACACAGGAAGCCGCTCACGGACAGCCGGACCTTCTGGTTGTCCTGAGGGAAGTTCTTCAGGAGACAAGGAAAGCTGCTCAGGCACTTGGACACCTTCATCTGTGACTCCAAACATGTTCTGTTCTCCTGAAAACTGCGTTTATCAGCTCCTCTCTGCCTCCCACCTGCCTCCTCACACCTTTCCGGAAGAATAAAGGAACCCAACCCTTCTGCAGGAATTATCAATGGTTCTCTAAACACACCAAGAGCATCTCATTTCCAGCATTTTTAATCTACAGCAAAAAAATCTACCTGGAAATACCCATACACACTGTAAGCCAGTCTTTAGTTATGGCCCTGATGTCTTGACAGTGTTTAAACTCATCACAGCACCTTAACTTGAGATTTATTACCTCAAGATGAGTTTTTTCTTAAAAATATCACTGGCTATCAATTTTAATCTATTTACAGGAAGCCAAATCACTGTCTAAGAATGAAATAAGTTCATCTAGAGGGATAGCTAAGTTGATTTTTTAATCACCCTTTTAGATAAATTATTTCACAGTTCTTGTAAGCAAAGTTTAAATGTTAAAAATAATAAAGAAGTAACAAAAATACCCAAAATGTGTTGCAGCAGTAATTAATCTTTTTTTCCTTTTTACCTTTATATTGGAGCTGTGCACCTCTGCAAGCAGAATCTGCTCTGGTTTGAGGCCACAGAGTTCACTCAGCTGTTTTTTCAAGCCTGTGTACTTCTCATCCATGTTCAATCTCAGCCCATATCGAACAGGAGTGGTACCATCTAATTTAATTACTTTAAAGGGGAAAAGAAACACCCTGGTCACCAACCCAGGCAAGTTTTAATGACAATAATCCATTACAGCTCCCCACTTATTGGAAAATATTTTTTTCCCCACTTGAATGGATGATTTATTTTATTGTCCCAGTCAATTTTCAAGGTCTGCAGGCAATGTCACAATGGCAGAAAATCTCTTGCTGCACAGGCAGTAGAAAGTGGTTTCAAAATTTGTTTCACTTTTTCACCACCTCCTCTTTTGCCTCTTTTCCAGCAATCCACAGGTCCTTCAGAACACAGTTCATGACCCATATTGCATTTTTTCCCCAGCACTTGTTTTTCCTCTAGGCAGATTCAGGACAACCTCCACAAGAGCAGGAACAGAAGGAAAGTTCTCCAAATCTCCATTTTAAAAAGGTTTTGTATTAAATCCTCCAATCAAGACTCAAAATGGGCCATCCATGTTCAGTTTCTAAAGGTTTTCTCTCCGTTTAACTGTGTTCCAATGAAAATTCTTGCACTCCATTACATTAAAATGACTATTATTCTTCATAAGTAGTAACACAAACAAAATCTGATGTTTTATAGCTGTTCCCCTTATACAGATTTTATTTTACACCACTCACCTGTAATTTCTAGGTGCATGTAGCTGTCCATTGGCAAAGGCAAGGATAAAAAATTAAAAGGGTCAAACCTAACACTTATATGCCCACAAGTTTTACATTTCACTTGTGACTTCAGCTGCCCATGAAATAAATCTACAACAATGGATCTGTTTCTTCTCAGATGGTTTTCCCAGGCCTGAAAGGAAGCACAAAAAACATAATACAAAGTTAAAAACTGAAAACTACTTCATTGGTCTCCAAAGTTTCATTGGTCTCCAAAGTTTCATTGGCTTATGGGAGTTGAATTATGTCCACAAAAGTTATTTACTAATTTCTAATAAATAGGAAGTATTTAGTTACAGCACAAGTAAAGTTCTCAACTAACACAATAATCAAGGTATGACACCATTTAAAATATTTCTGAGGGGATCATCAGGTATCTTGAAATATTTTGATACTCCCTGATTCTGAGGAGTTGTTCAAAATTGTTGTGAAGTATCATTATAATTTTATTACAACAACTAAAATTAATTTTCAGCTCAAAGGTGAATTTGTCTCTGTAAATCACAGCTCTGACAAGATCCAAAAGGTGCTACAGTCCCAAAAGAGTGTTGCCACAGGCAGCCTCATCAACAATTTCTCAGCTTAGTACTAGAAGGAAAAGAAAAAATACACAAAAAACCCCCAAGAGCCAAAGATTTGAAGCCCTACCTCTGCTGCTACTTCCCAGTCTGGCCGACCATCACTGTCCTTCAGTTCCACATATGGCTTATCATGAACTCTGTTCAAATCCTCATGAAGCCCATCCAGAAGAAAAGCCAGAAGCTCCTGTGAGTCTTGCTGTTGAAAGCCATTAAATCTTGGAGCATATTTTGCTATTGTCCACTAAAAAAAAAAAAAAGCCAGAAAGTTACTTAGTATCCTGTAACAAATGTAAAAGTAAATCAAAATATTGGAGATGAGACGTGTGCTGTCAATGAACACAAATTAAATTGCCAAGAGCTGAAGGGAACCCCTTTGCTTTCAGGACAAAAGCTCATTTACAGGTAAATGCTTCATCTTTAGTCCCTAAAAATGGCTATAAAAGCCACTCCTTAGAGCACAACCTGAGTCACACCACGTAACTCCTCTGGCCTTACAGCCACAAATTCCACCAGGGCTGATGAACACTTGGCCCCTTCCCTTCCTCTAGGGGAGGCTCTGAGTCTCCAAACTCAGGTAAACATCAGGAAAAAGTGCACTGAATTTCTGCTTTTGCAAGAAATCCTTGTTTTCCACCTCGGAATAACTCACCCTCAGCTTTAAGGGGGCTATGTTCTTCTGGGTGCCACTCCACAGCTCCTGAACCAAATCCCCGTAGCACTTGGCCATGTGTCCTTTCATTCCTATGGGATTTGTCCTAGAAATTACAAAGGAATTAACACCATATTAAAATTTAAACACAGCTCAAGCCCGGAGATGAACAAGGAAGCAGGAAGGCTTCCTGCTCCCAGCAACAGAGCTTGTATTTCCATGCCTCTAACGTAGTATCTGCTGCAGAGCTGGTAACGCTGAATTTAAATCACTCCTTTACACTGAATTTCAGCTTTCAGAAGCAGACAGGCTGAATAAATGTTCCAGCACCCAAAATGCCACTGTTCTCACCCAGGAATTACCTGTTCAGCTCATAGAGATGCCTTCCTGAGATGAAGTAGCGCGTCAGGGGCTGGGTGTTGCTGACACACTGGATGCTGGAGTTCATGAAGCACGTGTTCCCCAGATTGCTCAGGCCCGTAGCACCCTTCTCAGTAGGAACTGAGCCAAAAAAACCATCATTAGAGCAGTTGTGCAGATGAGAAAATTCAGAATGTTGTAGCAGTATCTTCTCACAGTAACCCAATTTAATTGAACCCGCTCCCAATTATGACACGACGTGGATGCAGCAGATGTTTAAAATATCTGCTCTCTCAACTCTGCTTCACAGAAATTGGGGTATTTTGTTGACCTGATCCACCACAGACAGCAGTACAATCCAAACAGAATATTTTCAGGTCATTATGGTATTGAAATTTCTGGATTCATTTGTTAAAATCTTAACTGTTCTTTGCCTTAACAAAGTCCAAGGTAATAAACACAAAATCCCACCCTCCCACATTTCCAGCATTTCTGTTAATATAAAGATCAAGCAAAGCAGCATAAAAAACCTCACCCAGTGTTAACAGGACTTGTGTTAAAAAGAATTGTTTCAACAGGACTTGTGTTAAAAAGAATTGTTTCAATTGTTTTCTTGGATTTTTTCTTCTCGTCATAATCCAGTGGCTCTGTGGAAGACTCACCTTTGTGTCTGTCTATTTTGCTGCTGTTTGCTATAAAAGACATCTCCTCTGGCCAGCTCATGTCTTTGTTTCGAACTAGAAAGGGACATGAAAAGGGGTTTTTAAAAGTTCTTACTTACTCCAGAGAGCTTACACAGCTGAAGAGCTTTAATTAAAATTTTCTAATATTTGGGATTAGAAATGTGCTTACTTTCAGCGATTATTTTTGCCAGTTTTCATTTCAATGTTTCTAATCATTATTGGAACTCATTCTAACACTGGCATCCCTCCAACCACACTGGTGACATCTTTAGAAAGCAGCCTTGGGATTGCTTTTGCTGTTGAACAGCAAATTTTTCAGTGCTTATTCTAATTCTCAATAAAGATCCACCAGATCTGAACAGATCAGTTCATGAGCCACCATTGATATTTTTTGTTGGTGCAAACCAACAAAAGATCCAACTGTATTTCAAAATACGGACAAAATACATGCAAACTTTCCTAAATTAGCTTTGCCACCACCTCCCCATAGGTTCCCTCTGTAAACCTCCATTTTTAATGCATAAATCAATTATAGCCCCTCGTAATACCTTCTATTACTAAATGCTGCTCATCTTGGATTTTAAGGTATTCCAGTCTGTGATCTTCATCATCCAGCAAAGTGAGATAGTTCTGCAGGAGGAAAAATACATCCTAGAGTTAGAGTTCTACAGGTACAATACTCTGAGGATCCTTTCACCTCAAAGCAAGGAAATGAAAGCACAAAAAACGCTGAAAAACAAATAGCAAGAGTCTTTAACTGTAAAGGATATTTATGGCTAGTCTAATTTGCCTGTGCGTGTGTGTCTAACAGATTCTGGAAGGGAATAAAACAGATAATATCCAACAAAAAAAGACAGGCAAAGGAGCAGGATTACCTGTCTTGGGGTGATTCTGTGACCATACTGTATTCCCCATCACCTGCTTGATCTCTAGTGTACCTTTAAATTGCAAAAGGGGCAGAGAGAAGCCGAGAGAACTCTTCAAAGCGGCCAGCTTGACCTTGCAACTAGAATGTTTTGCATTCTTTTCTCTCCTGATCTGACAACATTTGGTGGGTTGGAGGACTTTTGCTCTCTAGTCTCTTCGGCTTTCAGCGGAGAAGGGACTGTGATCTGCCTCAGCGGCTTCTGTTCCATTTTGAACTGATTTTGGCTCGCTTTTCATCCCAGCCCAGCTCCCATCTCCGGCCCTGCTCGGCGGGACCCTCCAAGGGGGATCGTCGGACCCTGCCTGGCCCGGCCCAGCTCAGGACTGCAGGTTTTACCTACAGAAAGAACTCTAAAATCCATAGTCCTCTTTTAGGGGACAGGGGAGGGGGTTTCAATATCCTTTTTTCCCCGTGACAGCGGGGGACTCTGTTTGTTAAATAAATAGTTTTTTTCACTTTCACTCGAGAAATTATTTTCCCGAACCCATGGGGCAGGTGCTGCCGGGGCCTGCTTGCCTGGCAGGCAGGAGAGAGTGAGAGAGAGATGCCCCTCTCGGGTTGTTTCCTCCTGGCTTTGTGTCCAAACCAGCACATTACCTCGCTGTTGTAGAGCCAGAGGCGCATGTCCTCCTCCTTGATGCGCAGCCTCTGGGACAGGTACTCGTGGATCTCTTTGATGGTTTGCATCCGACTGAAGCAGCCAGTGTAAGCCAACACCCTTTTTAAAGGGGCATTTGGGGAAGGGACGTTGCCTGGATTCACGGTGAGGGAAGGGGAAAGGAGAATGGATTTACCCAGAGATCAGATCAATAACGTGTACACTGAATTTACTCTCTGCAAAGAGCAGCAGACACTTGTAGTGCTTGTGTTTATGAGTTAGGTGGAAACCCAGTTGTTACTGGCCCTTTGGGACAACAAATTTGCTATCACAAAGCAGATAAAATACCTCCCTTCTTAGCAAAACCTATTAGAAAATTTCTCCCCTGAGATTCTCCATAGGAAATAAAAGAATTCAATGAAGTTTTACAAGTTTTCACAATTCTTTTTGTCTCTTAAAGACACAGTATGAGAGGCAAAGGGAATTTTCAAAATAAAGGACTTCATCATAAGGATTTCCTTTTTGAGAGAATGTTGTAAGTAAAAAAATAAGGTAAAAAAAAATCAGTTTGACTATTTTTGGGAGTAGCATGACTTTGCTTCAGCTCTTCTGTGAGGATGAATGCCGATCTGTCTGATCTTTTATTGCAGCTCACAATAAAAGTACTCCTAATAACTAAATTTCTTAATAACTAAATTCCTCAAAACGTTCTGTGAAGACACCTGGGATTTCCACCAAAATTTCTCAACAATCTCCCATTTGCGACAACAAATTAATTGGTCAAGATTGTTGCTCTTTATAACGTCAGCTCATCTTTAAATAAAACAGTTGCACTAGAGATGAGACCAACTTTAAAGAGGGGGGTTTTTTTGAGTTTTTTTGGTTTAAACTTCAGAAGTTCCCCACTCCTTACAGAGACATGAAAAGCTTTTATTATCCAGCGAAACCCAAACTGCAATACTTAAGTAGCCTGAGAAGTGACACAATTCTATTTTTACTGCTAAAAGATTACAATAAAATAAACAGTACAATATGAAAAGGTGCAGTATTACATTATTACATGCAATTTGACAAGAGAGTAAATGATACCTTATAAATCAGCAAAGCATCAGTCTGGCTTCAGTGTACCAAGCAAAGAACTCAGGTTTTTTTAAAGGAAAACAACATCTTCTGAGATTAGGGATCAGAGGATTAGTTGTAAGATTACAGCAAGAAAGCACATCTGAGAACTCCACAAGATTAATAAATGATTGGACAATCAAATTAGTGCAGTGCAAATTAATTCCAAATCAAGATCAAATTTGGCACACGGGAAGATTCTCTTCATTGGAATTTGGGCATTTTAGGGTGTCCAAACAAAGCAGTTTCCATTGGATGAGGTCAGGCAGGAAAGCTGAATTTGGGCAGAGGCAGTTTGTGCAGCAGAGCTCGATGGCACAGGCAGCTGCTGACTGCACACAGGGTTGAGATCCTACCAAAGCAGTGAAAAATGGAGCATCTGCACCAGGGCTGTAACCACACTCTGACACCAGCGAGGCTGAAGGACTGAACGCTCAGCAGCCAGGTGAGCCCATTTTTGGACACGTTACTGTGGATGCAAGTGTGGATCTGTGTGTGCCCAAATGTGAACAGCAGCGATTCTTTCCAGCCCCTTGTGCAAGGCAGACTGGGAACTGAAGACAAACCCTGCAACACTTCCCAGCTGAAATGTGAAGCCACAACCTAAAGATTACTCTTGTACAATCTTTTGGTGAGCATTACCACCATGATTACAACAAATAGATTTTAGCTGGGTGTTTGCACTTTGTATTTAATTGTCTTTTTGAACTACATCAAATAATAGTCTTCATACTCCGTTCATTTAATTGCTCTCTAAAGAGCATTAAATAATTTTGGGCATCAAAGTCCAGCTGCCCAAGTAACTCAGAAGCAGTTGGCCGAGCATTAATTGAATTTCTTGTGCCACTGCACTATCAGAGGCACAGAGGCACCTATTCCATGGCTACAGGAATCACTCCCAATGGGAACGCCCAGCTCTGGCTCTTCGGATCAGTTCAGCTTCTGCAGTGCTCATTTCTCACTCCCACCTCACCCATAACCATGGGAATCAACTGATTTCCCTGCAAGTGCTCCCTGCTGCC
>VWPU01016662.1:0-23546 GCA_013398955.1 Callaeas wilsoni | reverse complement strand
ATTTCAATGTCTGTTGGTCAAAGTGGTGGCTACAGACTGAACCAACCAAATGTTAGTGGAAAGGCCCAGAATACAACCTCTGCTGGGTTTGTATTCACTCAGGTTCAGGTGGGAACACCCACTGAATGATGGAATGCTGTGGATCAGGGACACCTGGATGATGGAATGTTGTGAATCAGGAGTTTTTGACACCTTCTGAGTGGACGCAGCTGCCTCTTATATCAGCCCAGTTGGCTCCATTATGTCCCATCATGGCCCGAGCACCTTCAGGCTCCGTGTGAATGTCCTGNGCCCGAGCACCTTCAGGCTCCGTGTGAATGTCCTGGCACTGCCCGGGCAGGGCAGTTACCACAGCTGAGTTCACTCGATAAGGACAAAGAGACAAAGTTCCCACCTGGCAGGGTTCGCCTCTTTTCTTATCTGGTCCAACACCAGCTGCAGCCTGAGCTGGGCTGTGCTGGCCCTCGGCACCTGGGCGGGTGCTTTGCCCATCGGCAGCTTCCCCTGAGTGTCTGAGCCACCAGCGTCCCAGTGTCTCTTCCAGTGTCACGTTCTTCTCCCCAGACCTGGGAGGAGTGGGCAATAGGATCACATTTATCTTATCCCAAATTCCCTCGCACTCCAAATCCCATTAGCAGGTGTATTTGGGGAGGGGCAGCTTCGGTGGTCACAGATGAGCAGCTGCTTCTTTGCCATTTGCTGCAGCGGGCAAAAGCCCTTCCATGATTTTAGCAACGTGCGAGCCATCAACCATTTTAGTCTCTCCCAAGAGTCAGCTGGACTTTTCCAACACACGTGGAGAACCTCAGGTGAATTGGCACTCATTTAACCTGAGCAGCCAGGCCTGAAATACACTCCTTGGAAGCCAAGGCGTTTTTTGGATCACACGTGAAGAAGAAGAGGAATCTGTGCTGCCAGGGGATGATGTGGGGAGTGCTCTCACCCCGCTCACAACTTGCTGATGGCAATGGTGCAGGAGAGGAACGTGAAGCAAGGAGAAAAATCAAGCACAGGTACCTATAAGTACATGCTTGTTATTGTCATCTCTGGCTTTCTTGCGAGTATTTCAAGACTTGTTCTTTTGTCCTGAACTTCCCTGTGATTCAGGGATAATCCTTGCATTAGAAGAAGAAAAACCTGCTTTTTTTTTTTTTTCTTTTTTTTCAAACTGACAAAGATTTTTAGGCTTTATCTACGATTCATGGTCTGCCCTGCCCTGTCTCTAGAAGCCAGAAAATATTTGTCCTAGGGTAGCCTAATGGTGAAAATCCAGGATGCAAATAAAAGGAGCCCACGTTATCACATTGAATCTTTATTTAGTCAGTTTTAAGCCAGTCTTTTGATGTTGGGGAACCTGGCCCTTAGTTTGGGATGCTGGCCAGGCTGTTGGAGGTGGAGTTGGCAGGTGGCCTGTTGGCTGTGCTGGCAGCACACTGACCTGGCACACCGGGTCAGGGAAAGCCAAACACACCCAGGCTGCCTGATGTGCTTTGGGAAAATGCAGTTTGCCTGGTGAACGCTGCTGGGGTTTTAGGAGACACAGAAAAGGGATAAAGACTGCAGGGAGAAGATGCTTCTGTTGAAGATATCTACATAGCAGCTTTAATAGCATTAATTGATGTTTGACTTCAGTGAGAGCAGAAAGATAGAGATAAATGAACGAGCTGTAGAAAGAATGATCCTTGCTGGAGCTGCCTGGTAGGGAGAGACGGGGAAAGCACGAAGGTTAAAAGTCTAATGACAAGCATCCTTAATGATTGCTCTTCCTGTATTCCCTCTGGGTAACATTTCCTGAGTCTAAATTGTCTTAAAACCACTCTAACGTGGCTGAAACATTTCTAAATATAATTCAGCTCAACTAATGCTAAAGAATATAATGGAATTTCAGGAAAGAAAATCAGGCACAGTAAGTTTTTTAACCATTACGTGTCTTTCAGAGCAGGCCAAATAGTGCACGAATTTGGGTAAGTAAAGGAGAAAAACCCTTTTGTTTTGTGTCAGCTGGAGTGGAAGCTCACCTGTGTGCAGCAGAGCTGAGGTTCCCTGCAGACTGTGTCTCCATGGGTCCATGGAGAGTGTGAACCCCTGTGCTGTGGCCATAACAGAAACCCCACCTATAATCCTGGGGGGAAAAAATCAAGGCAGCTTGCTGAAGCAACACCAAGAGTTGTCACAGATGGTGATTTTTCAGTGCTGGGGCAACAGATCTATCTGTTGGTAGCCACAGGTGTATAGGGGAGGCTGCATCACCCCCTCCCCAGCAGCCCGAGCTCACTGGCTGCTCCAAAGTGACGCGGAGAGGCTGCAGAAAATGGCTTAAAAGCACAATTAACTTTCTGTAACAATAGCCTCTTTATTCTTCATTATGAAAAGGCCTGAAAGGGAATTTGTTTTCCGAGAGAGATGTGAAATGAAGCTCTATCAGAACAAGTAACCTTGCAAGCCAGACACAATAGCCGGTATCTACCCATCGCTTCCTCCCTGGCCCTCCCCAGGCAGTGCACAGCAGCTCGCTGTAAGCCCGGTTTTGTCTGCTCCCCCTGCTTGTAGATTACACTCATTAACAATATTTTCATTTCTTGGGAAAGCAATAAAATAATAAATGTGCCTCTGCAGTTCCTGCCCTGCTCGGGGCCAGGCTCCAGCATCTCCTGGGCAGGAAGGTCAAAGCGGTGGGATGGATTCACGCTGATGGGTTAGAGGCTCTTTGAGCTGCCACCTTCAGGTAATGCCACCCTCTCCCTTCCCTGACCTTCCCACGTCCAGCCCCAAAGCTGATCTGTAAGTTAAAGAGACTCACAAATAGCACAGAATTAGGGTGCGAGCACAAAATCCACCTGATGGACCTATTTTTGCGTTTTCTCTGCAGTACTTGAGCAGTTAATGCAGGTAGTGGCCAATTTTTGAGCTTTGGCTCATTTTTTCTGTAGCAGATGTGAGGGAAGACCCCTGAGACGGCTTCTCCTGTCCTTGAGGGACTTCAGACCCCAACCTGCCTCTAAGCGTTGCTGCTCGCGTCTGTTTGCACTTTCCTACCAACAAATGTGAGGATGATGCAGCTGCTTTGGGTATCATGGAAATGTTTTCCTTATTTCCCTTTGGAAAGCCTGGAGGTGAGAACAAAACTGGAATGAGAGGGATACTGGAGAATAAGAATTGGGATTGCTAATTGCTGTGTGGGTTTCAGAACCAGGAAATAAAATTCATTGCAGACATATGGGGAAAAAAACCCAACGAAACCTTCCCCAAAATTAACCAACTCCCAAATAATGTCAGTCAAGAAAAGCTGGTAACAGAGAGGCAACAGAGGACCCTTAGGCACAAAATCCAGTGGGGGAGTCCCCAAGCACAAAAACTGGGTGCTGGGTGCTATTTACAGAGTAACCAAAGGCTGTGGGTGCCTCACAGAAAGGGTTTTCTTAGGAATTAAGGTAGGCAAAGCAGGAGGAAAGGATTTGTTTTCCCAAGCTTTGTCACAGAGTCAATAGCAGAATGGAGATGTGAACTGTGCTTCCTGCTGGCAGCAGGACACTGGACACACCTCCCTGGGGAGCAGGAGGGGGTGGTGGCCGGTGACCCAGCTCCAGACTAAGGGGCTCGGTGGAATTTAAAGAGAAGGACATGGTAAAGATGCTGTGTTCCTCCATATCAGATTGATGTGGAAAAGGATTTTGGGGAACTTGTTGCTCTTTCGAGGCAGGAAAGGGTCACGCCTTTTGACTGCAGTGTAACAGGACTTGGCTGCTGGCTCCCTGATGTCTGAAGACCTTTCCAGAGGTCTGACCTGTCTAGAGATCAGTAAGAAATGAGATTTGCTCACATCTGAGGCTGCTCCCTCCAAGTGTGCTCAGTCGCCCAAAGGCAGTGGTGCTGAAGTGAGATGTGGCTCCAGGCACATCTGGAGGCACATCTGGAGTTCTGTAGCCAGGACAGCCCAGGGCTGGGGCAGCTGGATGTGAACAGGCAGGAGAACAGGGCAGAGTTCACTGGAGCTCTTCCTAAAGCAGCCAACTAAACAGGGCCAGAGCACTTCTCTGTCTACAGAAGTGGTTTTGACCAAAATTGGCTAAGCACTCTCACATTCCACGTCTTGAGGGATAACACAGGCTAAGAGCATCCCATCAAGGCTGCCTGACTCTGGTGTGGGGAAAACCAGTTTAGTTATATGGATGAGAGCTGTGCTCCCTGGCCCAGGAGATGACCCCTGGCCTGCTTTACTTGGGAGCACAGCCCCGGTGTGACAATGCCTGTGCACCAGCCCTGGCGAGTCAGCAATCAAGCCACCCTGCCTGCATGGCTGCTCAGCTCAAATGACTGCTGCCTGTCCAGGCCATGTATTCCTAGAGCAAGGAGGACTTATTAAATCCTCCCAAAGCCCGTGGGTGCTCAGATCCATCTTCTCTGGGCACAGAAATAAATCCCTGCTCGCTCCTGGGGGTAATTACTTGCCTGCTCAGGCTCCTTGTACATGCGTGTGCAGTCGTGATTTGCATGTGGCCAAGGCTGTCTGTTCTCTCTGTGCCTGTGCAGGTAAAACCAGCAGGGAAGCACTGGCTGTGGCTGTCACCAGGCTGGGTTCCACCTCCTCCAGAGGCAGCTGCTCTCTGGCAAGGCTCAGGAACAGCCTCAGGGCAAGAGGTGATGCAGGCAAGAGGGCAGGACTGGTGATCCCCAGCCAATAGGTAAAAGCATCTGCAGGAATTTAAATGGGAAGGGGGATCTCAGAGGATAGAGGGGAGGAAAAAGCAGATAAAAACCATGGCGAACAACAAGATTTATTCAGCTGAGGCAGGATTAAGGCCGGATTCTCACATATTGCCCCTTCTAGAACCCGGGTTAGTGGATATTTGTAGTTTCTTAAACCTAAGGCAGAGTAAATAAGAAATTATACAGGCGTGTGGATTTACCTAAACTGCATGCTGAGATGCCCTGTGGAAAAAAAAATATGATTCTTACTCGCCTTTTAAAAACCACGGCCTTTCTTACAAATTGTAGTGACTACAGCAAACCAAGAGCCTTCCCTACAGCCAGCCCTGCAGGGTGTGATGGGGAAGCTGTCCTGCTTTCAGGGATTGATATCTGAAGCAGGAGGGCCCCACTGACACCTTTGCAATCTGCGTCAAGGCAAGGAAAATTGCTGTCATGTTCAAGCTGTCTTGGAGATAAACTGAGTGGGTTTATTATAAACCTCCCGTGTGACAGAAATACTGCAGAAAGCGTCTCTCCTCCCCGAAGAACAGGCACACATAACTTGGTGTGGCAGCTCTTCTTTCCAGGACCTCAGGGCTGCCACGGGTCTTCCCAGTGCTCCAGCCTTGTCCTGGCTGGTGGAAGATGTTCCATGAGCAGCTTGTGGACGTGCCACCTCCTGCTGCTCTCTCTGCTGCTCCACGGTGGGTGGAGGTGCTCACTGGGCTTCATCATTTCTGTTTGCTGGGTCCAGCATGAGTGCTCACCCAGCTTCAGGACCAACACATCCAACCAGTTTGCTGTCCCACCACCTCCCAAATTTCCCAAGTGGAAATGACCACAAGAACTTTCCCCGTTTCCCATAACAAATGTGAGCCAGAAAGGATCTGCCTGGGGACAGGATGGAGAAGAACAAGCGTGAAGTTTACGGGGAAAAGCATCCAAGACAAGTTGTCCCAGCTGCTCCCACCACCCCTCTGCAGAGCCAGGTGATGTTTCTCGTAAGGTCACCCAAGCTGCAGTTTCACAAGCAGGATGAACAGGCTCGCCGGGCTCCCTCCTGCTACGGCAACATATGGTGGTGGGAGGGTGATTGACTGGTACAATGTGATTTTCAATAAAATGTCTTGCAGACAGAAGAGTTCCAGGTGACTAGAAGTAAGCAATCATCGTGCCAATCTCTCAGCAAAAAAGGGTCACGCGTTGAGTACGGCAACTTGAGGGAATAAGGCAGCTTTTTATAGCGAGTAATATCTCTTCTGACAGTGCAAGTGAACTGCTTCAAACCACACTTGGCTGGGAATGTGCGAAGATGAATGGCTTTGTCTCTCAGTAAGTATTACCAGGAGCACTAGGAAGGATGAGAAATGGTCTGTAAAGTAAGCAATAGCTAAAACTCCTCTTCTTTCCTGACCTTATTGTAAAGAAACCTTTAGCAGTGCGGGGAGGAAAAAAAAAGAAGTGTAATGAGGTGTCCCTGAGGAGAAAGAAAAATCCACCCTAAAGGGAAACCTGGAAGCTTTTAGTGAGGAGTGTTAAGGATTAGGTGTGATGAGCTGGAATATCGTAGTCTACGCTGGCAGCAGCCTCATCTTTTACTCCTGTTTACCTGATGCTTTGGTGGTGGACTGAGGCTTGGCTGGGTCTGGGAGCATGATGTGAAAGGTGTTTGTCCCTCTAAGAAGACATGGCTGGAGACATCTGCCTAAATAGATAACACAGGCACGGAGGGTCTTTTATTCCTTTTTTTTCCAAGCCCGTTCAAGGTGACACCGGGAAACTGAAGCCGTGTGGGCAGGGGACCATAGATTCCTGCACCTTCACAGTCTGACCTATTGGTGGTCATTGCATCTCAGGAGGGTTCAGAATGGGGAGATGGGGAGGTTTTCCTGGTCCTTCATAACCTGCAGCTCAAACTCATGGTGCCTTCAGGATTTCAAGGGAAGCGATGGCTTCTTCACAGTTCTGGGGGCACTGGAGAAAAAGGCGTGTGGAAATGCTTGTTTAAATTGGGATGGGTTTATTTATGGGAATGATGCACTCTGCCTCGTGTCTTCCCAGGTGTGATCTTGTAAGGTTTGGAAAGCATGACAGGACCTACCCTTACTCTACAAAATGTTTTGTTCCCAGACTGTCACCTTTCATAAAATCAGGACTGGGAGCTGTGTTCCTCCACAGCACTCAGGCACCTTGGTCTGTGCCAAACCAATCTCTCTCACTCATCCCCAGCACCTGCAGAATAATTAATCCCCCTCTGAGTCCCCACCTTTAACCAGCCCTCTTTGCAGGGCCATCAACCCCTCTTCCAATAAAACTTTCCTTTTGCATATGAAACTGCCACAAAGCCTCTCCTTTGCATTAAAGTGTTTGCATTCCCAGTATTTTTGGAGAGTTTTCCAGGGGAAAGCCCTCCTAGCACATGTGCATTACTAATTACAGAGTTCACTAATTATTGTCTTAATGCAAACTGGCTGACTCGGCTCATAGGGAAAAAAATCTTTGGTGATGTTATTTTTCTGGATTAAGCAAGAAGGGAAAGAAGTGTGAGAGAGGAATTAGAGACACCCCCAAACAACAGTCATGTGCTTTGTTCTGTGGCTGCCTGAGCATATGGTCTTTTATGGGATTCTAGGCCCTGTCAGCTCAGAAAGCAAATCTTCCCTCTCTGCTTAGGCTGAGAGTGAGTCTGCTCCTCGCCGACCCTGTCACCGAGGCATCTGGCACGAATTATGAACTCTCTATCTCCTTGTCTTAAACCTGAGGTTATTGGTTGTTTTGGTTCTGTTATTATTTGTTTTTCCCTAGGGGGAAGAAAGGAGCAGGGATATATCTAAAAGCAGCGATAACCAGATGTTTGGTATTTCCATTCCAGCCCAGGCTTTGCTCAGATGGAGCTTCCCCAGTGATTTAATCAGGGAAATCGTCCCTTCCACCCTCATCTCCAAAACCAGCTCCAGCAGTTGTGGGTCTGCTGGTTTCCTTTTCCACAAGTGCATCCCAGATGTGCCCTTGTTCTGCACACAGAGGCAGGAAAAATGGTGGTGTTGTTTGGAGGAAAAATGGTGATGTTGTTTGTCCTGGATGCTGAGATTCTGTCAAATATATGGGGCAAGGGGAGCCTTTGTGGGTCTAAATTAGGGGCTGCAGGACTTGGAAGGGCAGAAATCACTCATGGTTCTCAAACCTGATCAAGCAGATCCTTTTCCTTTTTGTCAGGACAGTGAGCACAGGATGTGATGCTCTTCTTCTCCCATCCCAGTGCTTGGATCATGATGATGGTGAAAGCGGTGGTCTGAAATCCAGAAGTCCAGAAATCTGGGATGTGGCAGCTGTCAGTGGGACGTGCAGAGCTGCGATCATGAAAATCGGCACATGAAAGGTCAACCAGAAGTCATGGCTGTGCATTTTTGCCTCCCACAGATGTGTGGCCAAACTCCTTCTTGTCACTTCCACAAAGGTTCCAGCTGCCCCCTTTTAATCCTTCATTATCCGAGTCACACATCACCAAAATTTCCTGCAAGCTCCCAGAAGTATAAATTATATAAATTATTATTATAAAATTTGTACTCCACATGAACAAAGCCTGAGTGGACATTTGAAGAGTTAATGATACATTTTCCTTTGGCATAATTGATGTTTACTCCTTTTTTAGTTTGAGATACAAAAATGCCTAGAAGGCATACGGGACTTCAGGATCTCCTTTATAACCTTAATTCCTGAAGATCATTACAATCAAGGAGACTTTAAATCCCCAGATAAGTCTCAGAAAAGGGATGATGAATAGATAAGCAGCAGTGTATTGCAATAATATTCATCCATAAATCTACCAGGGTACTTAGAGCGAAGGGAAGAGCTTGAAAAATAAAAGTGAGGTGGGAGGAGGGGTGGGCATTCAGCCCAACACAAAAGTGTGAGCAGTACCCTGTGGATGAGTCACGCTTTTCTCATCAAAAACAAGCAGTCCTATGACACCAGAACGGGAGTTTGGTTTCCAGAAGAGCCACGTGACTTCATTTGGGGTGAACCAAACACTTCTTTATCAGTGTCTCCTCTCCCCAATTGCTCCTTCTCCTTAAAACCTGTAAGATGCTTCGTGTTATTTGGTTAAATTCAGCCGAGGTGTTTCACAGCTCTTTGAAAAAAAGATGCAGAGAAGTGAGAAATTCTCCCTTAAGAAATCAGAGATTTAAGGCTGCCCTGACTCTTTTTCACCCCCTCCCTTTAAGGAAGTTTGGAAACACGGGTTTAGGGGAGTTTAGGAACGTTGATTGTCTTCCACGAGGGATGAAAACAGGGAACACCCCCAAACCCAAGCATCTCACATGGAGGCATTGGGCATTTCCTTGGTCCCTCTGCAGCTCCAGCACTGCCCTGTGTGGGAAATTAGGACCAGGCCTGGAGAAGTGTGTGCTGCCCATGGGGTCTGATTTTCAGAGATGCTGCCGAATGGAGAACAAGAATACCTTCTTCATGTTGCCTTCTGGAGCTCTCAGGCCCAGAAAAAGAGATTTTTGCAGCAGTAGATTGGTGTCTTGGCTGTATCTTCCTTGAATTTGTGAGGCTGCTCTTTGGGAAGAAAGGCTGAGTTTCCTTGGGCATCACACAGCACTGGCTAAAGTGAGATGCCATCATATTTCTCTGCTATAATCTGGGATTTCAGGCACAGGAAAAGTGGTACCAACCTATTGTTTAGCCTAATAAAATACTGGAGACAGAAGTCAGCTCACTGCAAAATAAATCAGTAAGGAAACCCAACAGGAGTGTTTGGCTTGTTGTGATTCCATTTTTTTTTTCCTGTCTTATATTGGAAAGTCTGGTTTTCCCAGGGGCAGAGAATTATTTGCCTCAGCAAAATCTGTATGACACTATATGTATAAAGTCCAAATCAGCTCTGTCTATCCCATTAACACCTTTCTTTTCCACTGTTTTTGGTGAAACAAGAATGACCTTTCAAATCAAAGACTTCTGAAGCCATTACAGAAAGCTTTCACATTTCAAAATTATTTCAGCTTCATAGTAAGGACTGATTTTTCCTTCCTCAATCTTCTGCTTCCTGCTCAGCACAAGGAGTAATGTTGTCTCAACTTTCCCCACCCTTTTAAAAAAATCTATTGTATTAGGTTTTTCCTTGCCAATTCTTCCCTCAAAGTGTTTCTGGTGTTGGAAACAGTTAAATAAAAAAAACCACAACCAACCAAACAAGAAAGTGAAGNAACAGTTAAATTTTAAAAAAACCAACCAAACAAACAAGAAAGTGAAATTGAAGTTTGTTAATTGAGAACTTTGGCAAAAATGGAGATGTTTAAAAATTTTAAATGTTGCAAAATATACAATGGGAGAAAGAACATGAAGAAAAGCCAAAGCAAACAAACAAAACGCTTAAATTGTTTGAAGTGGTTTTTTAAGATCAAGTGTTTCCCACTGTAAACACTGAAAACAATGGAAAGACGTCTGAACTTTTCTTTTGGTAATTACATTCTTATCATCAATGTGGGGCACTGCTAAATATTCTGGCACCTCCTTCCCGGTGTGTAGTGGGAAATATTAACTCAGCATAAACTCCAGCAAGTTGTCTGAATTCACCAAAACCATCTCAATCTAATCTGGAGGGATCAACTTTCCCCTGGGTAAGATCTTCGTGCTTCTGTTTCCCAAACTCCTGTGAATGTGTCTGCAATGGTGGCAAAGAATTTCTTAGAGAAGTTAAGAAAACAAAGTAAAACGAAAGAAAGAGCCCACTGGCATTGATGGACATGTGCGCTGTTACCACCCTGTAATTTATAATTTACAGAGCTCTGTCAATTTGACACGATTCTAGAACTGTTGTTGTAAGCTAGAGGGGGAGAAAATGGCTGAATCCAAACTGAAATAATTCTTTGTGGGACTCAGAAAATGAGCGTGTCAGTTGTTTGAAGAGAGTATCAGAAGCATGAAATATAGATCACCACCACTCCGTGGCTGCGAGCGAGTTGTCCCTGCAGTGTTCTGTCAGACTGCTGCAGAATATCCTTGA
Source organism: Callaeas wilsoni (assembly GCA_013398955.1). Classification (NCBI taxonomy): domain Eukaryota; kingdom Metazoa; phylum Chordata; class Aves; order Passeriformes; family Callaeidae; genus Callaeas; species Callaeas wilsoni. Next base: position 12,844 of record VWPU01016662.1, on the reverse strand, counting down.
AATCTTTTCTTTCCAAGAGGCAACAACAGCTTCAAACCCTTTACTGGCACGTCCAATCTCAGGATGCAAACCTTTGCCTGAGGAAGTTGTTTCCCAGAGAGGTTGTGGATGGTCCATCCCTGGCCAGGTTGGACGGGGCTTGGAGCCACCTGGTCTAGTGGAACGTGTCCCTGCCCATGGCAGGTGGTGGGACTGGATGATCTTTGAGGTTCCTTTCAACCTCACATATTCGGTAATTCCATGACTCTCAGTCAGGATCAGCGGTAGGGAAGGTAGAGAAGTTGGCTTGGAGTGCAGGGATGCACGGAAAGCCCAGGATATAACTTTGAACCTTTGACCTTCTTATTTTTTGGATAGAGGAGCAGCTCAGTCCCATTAACTTTAGGCTCCTAGAGTGTGGGAAGCAGGTGTGGGCTTGTGTCCAGGGCACTTTAATGCTACCTGGGCAATTGCATAACATTTAGCCACCCAAATTTGTGGGATCACTGACTTTTTCCCACTGAGCTGAGAGGCGCCATTCTGGTGAGGGATGGGCTGGAAACCAAACATGGGCAGACGAATTTTGCAAGCCTTGTCTGGGAACACTCTCCTTAATGCTTCTTCGGGAGGCAGAGTCATCTTCACAGCAGCTGACCTTAAAAACGGGAGCCTTGCTGGGGAGTTTGCAGCTTTAGTTAATCACTGGCAAGAGCATAAATGCCATGGCCTGGTTTTCAGCAGCGATGATAGGGAGTATCTGTAGGTGGCACTTTTCCCAGGGAAATGAGGATGCTGCCTGTTCTGTGTGGCTGCCTCTGTCCCACGTATCACAGGGGCTGCTTTCTGAAGGGTTCTGTACATGAGGATTCATTGCTCTGTTGCTCAAATTAATATTTAGGTCAGGCTTCTGCTAATAAACCAGAAAGACTTTTTGTTTCCCAGCTGTTAATTTAAAAGGTAACACCGGCAAAGAGCACTGGAAGAAGAGGTGAAATATATTCCTTCAGGCTACTTGGGAGAAATTTGGTCACTGGATTTGATGGGGGTAAAATATTTCACACAAGAACTTAAGGGAATAGAAGAAGATTCCCAGTCACTGCACCATTTCTCTAGAGGTGACTCCTGATTCAGAATGGAGAGAAGAAATTTTAACCATTGTAGGCCGTGGGCTGTGAGCCTTCTGCTGTGCCAGTTGAAGAGCTGCCTCTGCTCTGCTGATGCCTTTTATTTCTGCAAATTCCCACCCATTCTGGTCGCTGTTTCATTTCTAGGGGATCTCTAAATCTAAAGTTATCTTCCAGTCGTTAGCAGGGAGAGATGCTCTGGAGCCACAAACTTAGAAGCAAGAGAGAACCACTCCGTAACCCAAACCACAAGTCATTGATTTCTGCAAGAGTTATCACAGAAGAATCCCAGCACTTAACAAAGAGATTAGGAACTAATGAGGGAAAAAAATATCAATCACAATGCAAGTCAAAACACGTTACTTTCGTTTTCCAAAGAACTGAGAGAGAGATTAACTTTCCAGCAGAACTTTCTTTGTGTCAAAGGAGAGCTCCTGACCCAAATGTCTATTGACGTCTTTCTCTTTGTTGGCAAAACAGAGATCACCACTTTAGGGAGCCCGTGCTGCTGAAATGAATATAACAAATTACCATTAAATCAAATGAAGTCTCTCAATGGCTTTGGACAGCAAACTGCTGGGTCTTGATCTTAATAATGTTTCCAAAATGAGCTTTCATGGCAGGGCTCTGTCAGCGGGGCTGCAGCTGTGGAGAGCTGGGGGTTGAATTAATCACCACGGAGGGATTCCAAGAGCCACCAGGAACAGGGATTTTTGTCTCCTGGGTCCGCACAGGCGGTCTCACAGTGAGGACCCATTAGTGATGCAGCAAGACATTGCATGGCAATGACTCTGAGCCCTGCTGCAAAGCTCTAAGGCACTGGTAAGCATTTGTGTGTGGCAGAAATCTTGCCCCTCAGAGAAAAAGTTAAGAGATTTTCTTTCTGCTTTCTGCAAAGAGAGGTGAAATGAACTTCTGTTGCATTCAGTGGTTAAAACCGAAAAGTGGCTGTCCTGATGTGAAGTCATACCTCAGATGTTGCGTGCACGAGAGGTTCTGGCAAGTTCAGGTGTGTTTAAACCCACTGCACCAAATTTGGAGAAAAGTCCTGGTTGAGACTGTGGGAGCTGCTCTTCACACACAAAGTGAAAGTGGAGTACACATCTAAGACCGAACAACTCAATGAGGGAAAAAAGGTTTATGGGTGAAGAGGAAAGGAAAATCACTTTGCTTTTTTGTACTGATGGAGAGCTGAGGTCCAGCTTTCTAAGTGGTTAGAGAAACCTGAAGTTGGGTTCTCAGAGCGGTTCCATCCACATCATCTGTGAAACAAACCTTCCCATTTATAAAGATAGAGCAATTTGAAAAAAATTTCCTTCAGGTGATTTGTTCAGGGACAGTGATATTTGTGCAGCATCAGATCTTGTGAGTTCTTTTACTTCCTTACTGAAGTGAAAGGATTCACAAGTGAAGTGAGTCCTACTCCTTAGTTCTGTCCATAAACCAAGGGAGGATTCCATGAGATTTCCCATTATCTTCATCAAGTGTTGTCAGTACTGCACACAGGTATTGGGGTTGCTAATTTACCGTTGTTAAACCCATCAGCCTGTTGCAAATTATACATTACAAGTCTCCCTTAGAATCTGGTCATTCTCCAGATGCACTGGTCAGGCCAGACCTGGGCTGGAAATGTCATGTTCTGTAATTAACAGCTCATTAAGGGACTGAATCCACCCAGAGAAAACCAGCTGCTCTTTCTACACCCTGCACTAACCCCAGCCCTAAAGACAGGCATGGCATTAAAGCTTCACTGCCCACCAGGAACGATGACCAGATTTTCCCTTTAAACTGAGAAAAAGGCTTGGAAGAATGGAGTTGTGTGAGACTGGCATAAACATCCTTGGATGGAGCTGAACCTCAACCCATGATGGGTATTTAGGATTGACCCTTGTTGATCTGCAGGGCTGTGATGGTCTGGCTGGTGGCTGCCTGTCTTTATTTCTATTTATTGTGTTCTTCTAGCACAGTTTCAACTCCTTTTCCCAACGAGGAAGAATCCTTGTCTAGCCCTGGGAATTTGCCTGAGTGGTTGCAAAATTTTGCATTTCCTGATGAATTTTGAAAAGCCTGCCAATCCCTGTCCTGTCCTGTCCTCTTGTTTCTGATTCTCACTTCACAACAAATGCGGGATGAAACCAGAGGAAGCAGCAGCCCCTGGAGTGGTTTAGAAACCTTTAACCAAGAGGAAAGGTTAATGGAGTAGAGTTAATGCAGTGGAGTTTATATTTAATAGAAAAGGAGAGACTTTGAGATGACTTGGCAGAAATCTTCAGCCTTAGGAAGGAAAAAGATGATAGTGGGTAGTTTTCTCTCTGATGTCATGGTTAATAAACTCAGGATGTAATTTAAAGCTGAGATTATTTGGGAGATGTGGCACATCAGGCAAAGAGAAGAAGATATAAGCATTGAGTTCCCAATAACTCAAAACCTCCTCCATACTTGGGTTAACAGTTCTCTGGATTTTCAGGTTTGTTTGTTATAAAACCCACAAACACTGACCTTGATCCTTCACATGGCTGCATTAATAAATTGTTGAAGAAAGGGAACTCTGTACTTACGCCAGAGAACCCTGCTGCAGGTAGGTGAGTGCTTGGTGCTTAAGATGAAACAAGGCACCACATGTTAACATTTTTGGGGATGCATTATGCTTTTATGTTTTCTTGTGGCTTCGATTTTTCCCCTTGGTAAATAGTGGGAATGTGGAATGCCTCAAAACACGGACAGCATCGGTTGTTGGTTCGTAAACATTTACAGAGAGCTTGGATGGCAGAGACTGAATAACCACAAAGCATTTTCTCGACACAGCTGATGAATTTGCAACTTCTGCAATCTTTTTTTTTTTTAATGTATCCTCCATTCAGTCAATTTGCAATTAACTCCAGCCCTTACACTCCTGGCTGTTTGAGCCAGCAACACATCTGTGTGCTGGAACCCAGTCTGCTGGACAGCAACCACGTGAAAATTTGCTACTTTTTGGAAGATAATTTGGGAGAACATCGATGCCTCTTCATGACTTGGAATGGACGAAAATCTGTCCTATCTCGGGAACCTCATTCCCTGAGCCATCCCCCTGGAAGCCGGGTGGGAAAACCTCCCCTGAAGTGCATTAGCAGCTTCCCCAGCACTTAATGTGAGCTCTGTGGGTCTGAAGTGGGGCCTGGTGGCACCACTGTGCTTCAAGCCACGCTCCTCATTAGGTAATCTCAAGAGATGACGCAAAGCTTTGGAAGCTAAATTAGCCCTTAATTAAGAGAACTTAAAGAAATGTAAGAGCTCTTAGCTGCTCTTACCACTCAATCCATGATTGAAATGCTGCATCTAGCGCTCAATAACCCCATGCAATGAGGTGAGTTGGTGCCAGCTGGCTGGGAAGCAGCTTTGTGGAGGAGGAGCTGGGGGTTTTGGCAGCACACGAGTCAGCAGTGCATCCTCGTGGCAAACTGTGCTCGGGGAAGCGTTCACCAGGAGGTCCAGTGAAGGGACTCTTCACCTCTGAGCAGCAGTTGTGGAATGCCGTGTCCTGTTCTGCGCTTCCCAAAACACCAAAGCCTGGAGCATTCAGGAGGGAGCCCTGCAAAGTGTCACCAAGAGGCTCAGGATCCTGAAGCACACAACGTGGGAAGAGCTGAGAGCTGGGTGTGCTCAGCATGCCTAAGAGAAGGCTTGGTGACGTCTTGTTGCCATCTGCTATATCCAGCGTGGCCCTGCAGAGAAGGTGGAACCTATCCAGGGCAGGGAAGAACCAGAGGTGATGCACGTGAGAAATTCTTATTAAATTTTATGGCAAAACAAAGTCACTCTGTGACTCTTGAAACACTGGAATGGGCTTCCCAGAGAGGTTTTTGGCTCTTCATCCTCGGAGACATTCAAAACTTGGGTAGACAACCTCTGAGCAATCTGATCTACTTGGCCCTGCTTGAGCATGGGCTCTTTTCCAGCCTGTTTATATTACATTATATTATACTATATTATATTATATTATATTATATTATTCTCTAAAATCGACTGCTGTCTCATGTAACAGATTTCTCGTTTTATCAGCTGACAGAGCTCTCCAGTGAGGTTATCCTAACTTGCATCAGTGAAATTGAATGGACTTAATCAGTATATCTTTACTAAAAAATGTATTTTTGTCTGCAACAAGCCAAGAAATGAGAGAATTGATTCTTCCTGGAGAGGTTGTAACCTTCAGCAGAGTGTGAATAAAGAAAATCTGGGGGAAGCGATCTCTGGATCTAGAAGATGACTGCTCTCGACAGACTCAGATATTTAATTTTTTCTCACTCTCTTAAATCAGGCCAGCTCTTGCCTGGGGCTCTTTTTGAGTCACAGCATACAAATTGCTTTAGGGGCAACCATACCATGGAATTTCTGCCATGGGAAGCACACAGAATGATAATAAAGGCAGTGACTGGAGGCAGGGAGATTTGGAGTCCGTGGCTCCCAGGCTTTGAGCAGGGTCCCGGAGCTCGCAGCAGCCTGGCACTGCAGAAGGAGCAGACAGACACCGAGCTATCAGACTGAGAACTGTGTTGTTCCATGAGAGATATGAGCATAAGATGGGCTGTAGAGGGTCAGGCAAAGCTTCCTGCCTCCAGAAATGGCTAACAGCAGATGCCTGCGCAACAGTGCAAGCACGTGGCAGCACAGAGCGATGCTTCTCCAATATGTTCTGCCTGTCTCCAGCAGGTGGATTAGGGTGCTGAGAATCGCTGTTATCTTTGTCTTTAGAAGTCTTCAATTTGACTTCTCCTCTGTGAGTTGTTTTTTTGCAGTGCCTGGGAGTACCTGGGCTTTGCTGTGTGACCTGGGCTTTGCTGTGTGGATGCCCTTTGCTTCTGGCCAGCCCAAAAACGCCACAGGACAAACCCTGGGTTTGGTACTAAGAGTTCATGAACCTTTACCTTCTCTTGATCTTCTTCATGCTGGTCCAGCAATACTCAGGAGAGCGTATTGACTGGAGTTTGACCCGAGCACCAAACTGGAGATCATGGAATCACAGGATGGTTTGGGCTGGGAGGGACCTTAGAGATCATCTCATTCCAATTCCAGTTCCAAAGGACACCTTCCACTATCCCAGGTTGCTCCAAGCCTCGTCCAACCTGGCCTTGGACATTTCCAGGGATGGAGCATGAATGTTCATGAGGGCTTATGAAGGTTCCATGGTTCATGAAGGTCCACCTGAGGTTTCTCCTGAGCTCAGCCAGGAGGCCAGAAGGTCCCCTCAACCCCATTTCAACCTATGGCACAGCCTGAGGGCTGAGAAAAAATTGTAAATCATGGCGGGAACAAGTGAAAGCGAACTGTCAGGAGCTGCTAAAATTTGGGCTGACATCAGCACTTCTGGAGCTAAGACACCATCCCCTAGGGAGAGGAAAACAGGGAAGGCCAGGCTGCAAGAGGTCTTGGAGGCTGGACCTGACTTCCCTGCAGTATAAAGGGCCACTGCCCTGTTGTGGTTATTCCTCTCAACCTTTTTTTGGCCCCTGCTGCTGTTTAAAATGCATGGAGAGGGACTTGCCAACTCCTCTTCCCAGTGTGAGAGCACTTGCTCTCTTATTCCTGCATCCCGTGTTTTCAGAGCCAGGATACAATGATGCACCAGCATCCAGCTCACTGAGAGTTTGTTACAGAGTTGGAGCCGTTATTATGAAATTACCAAATAAAACATACATTTTCATTCCCATTGGTAATAAAAATTATCGAAGTACCTCTCCCGGGACAATTATAATGAGATAATGCAGAACTCCTGACTGATTCCTGTGGCTGTATAAAAAAAATAAAATCAAAGAGCATTCAACAAGACATTAGTGTATGCTTTGGCTCCAATCACTTCCCTGTCTCATGGGATAATGAAGTTATCAAATTAGTTTTAAAAAGGTGAAACTTCCATTTTTCAACCCATCTGGCAGGTTCTCCCCTGAATAATGTCATTATGATGAGGTGCACAGGACAGCACGAGCCTTTATTGCTTTTGGTCTAGACACTACAGGACATTAAGAAATTTTGCCCTCTTGTCTCCACGGTGTAATGTTTATACTCAGAGTGTCCAGGCCAATCAAGTGATAAAGAACAGGGGGTTAGGTTTTAGGGTTTTTTTTTCCCCTTCTGCACACCCAAAACATAAATACAACCGTATGTTCCAGCCTGCATTTGCAGAAATGAAGCATAAATGGCCTACTGGGTTATATAGCTCATCTGTTTCCCATTACTGCTCTGCAGCAAATTACATTCTTTCCAAAGAGCGATGCCGGCATGGACAGCCTAACAGCCTCCTTTCCCGGGGATCCAGGATGGAGGTCATGAAACAGATTCAGTGCTGCTCTAGCAACCAGTTTTTCAGCCTGACACGAGCAGAAATCCTGCCCCGAGATGCTCTGGTGACACTGGAGAGAGCAAAATGCTCCGAGAAGATGCTTCAGCCATCTCTAGAAGCGTCTCCTGCCTTTATTGAACATTAAGAGTAACAGGACACCAGCGTTCCTGATTCAGGCTCTCCGGTCACAATCCAAGGGCAGGGCTTTGCCCCAGGGCTGATGCCTCCCACAGCGTTGAGTAAGAGGAATATTTTTCATTTTTCAAGCATTGCCGTCTCTCCATTTGCTGGGAAGTGAACCCCAAACTTTCAGGAGCAAGAGCATCATCTCCTGCGGTTCCCAACTGACCGGCTCGGTGACCTCCCCGGGAGCAGGAGCACGTCCTGCATCCTGCACAGGTCAGGCTCATGGGGGAGTGATTATCATATCCATGGAGCAGCGACCAGAGACACCCGGAGCCCCCTTTGGGAGCAGGGATGGTCTCACTGCCTGGCCCGACCCGGCTGTGATAGCCCAGGTAACACCCCGCCTCTCTGAAAAATAGAAATGGGGGCAAAACCGCGCAACCTCTGCGCCCTCCCAAACGACCTGTCAATGCATCAGAGCTGGACACCCCCCTCACCGTGATTCCAGCCACAGAGCTGTCTAATTTCCCCTGTAAAAGAGCCCCACAGGCAACAAATGCACACACAGAGCAACTTCTGTATTTACCTTTACACTACATGAGTCACAGCGCTCGCCTCTTGCCGAGCAGCCGTGTACATTATCGTCACTTTGGCATCGTGGTTGCTGCTCTCTCCTATTCTCCTTCTGTTCAGCAGAGCAGATAGGTTGTTTAGGGTCCCCCCCAAGCCCCCTCTTGCCTGCACTCCTTCCCAGAAAGCCATTACCCAGAATTCCAGCTTTCCTTGAAGCAGCACTGAACAAGCTGTGCTGTGTTTTCCCCCCTCCAGGCTCTTTCTTTTTTTTTTTTCCCCAGCAATTCTTGGAGGAAGGAGTAATTTATCCAGAATTAAAACATCTGGTTATCATGCTCCCAGGGTTAGTCAGCACTGAAATAAGAGGGAAACAAAGTTCCTGGCTGTCTCCATCATGGGAGAGGAGGAACATGACCCGTGTCTCCACAGAGCCACAAGGTGACAGCTGACTGTGGGGCTTTGTGGCGTGGCCAGTTTTTGGGAGCAGAGGCAGGAGACACACACAGCTTGCTGAGGCTAAAAGTAGAAGGGGAAAGTGATAATTTTGTTTTGAACCTCGCATTTCTTTAGTTCAGCATTATACACTGCTAACAGAGGGGTGTACAGTGGTCTCCTCCGCTCCAGAGTCCAGGGAAAATTATGTGTGTGCTAGGAATCCAACAGCACATCTCCCTGCCTACCCACAGGCTCTACTTGATCACAGAACCACAGAATAGTCTAGGTTGGAAGGACCTTAAAGAACATCCAGTTACACCCCTGCCATGGGCAGGACACCTTCCACTATCCCAGGGTGCTCCAAGCCCCGTCCAGCCTGGCCTTGGACACTTCCAGGGGTGGGGAATTCACAGCTTCTCTGGGCAGCCTGTGCCAGCGCTTCACCACCCTCACAGTAAAGATTTTTTTCCTAATCTCCAATCTAAACCTTGTTCAGTTTGAAGCTTTTTTCCCTTGTTCTGTCACTCCGGGCTCTTGTAAATAGTCTCTCTCCATCTTTCTTGACAACTTGTTTCTCTTCTCCAGGCTGAACAATCCCAATTCTCTCAGCCCAATTCTGTAATTCAGCTGCATGGACAGAGTACCTGGAGAAAATGCCAAGACACTGATGGGGGGTGGATTTCACAGTGAAATCACTTTTCCAAGTCTCCCCGGATTCCGTTTCTCCCCTTTGCTCAGGACCCCAGGCATGGGAGAAGCCATCACTGCCTCATTCTTCCTTCCTGAGGATTTCCCAGCTTCAGTCAGGTGGGGCAGAAAGAAACACCGCTTCCCAGTGAAAACAGTTGCTTTTGCACCAGTCTTCCTTTACAGGTGATGAACAATTGCCCCTATGCCTTTGAAGAAACATTGTCACTTTTGCAGAATGGCCTCTCCAGGAGGATTAAGAGGAAGAGCCATGACTTGGGAGACTGGGCAGGAGAATCAGAGCAGCTCTGGTGAATGTATGACTCCATTAGTTGTTAATGCAAACCTTCTAAACCTTCACTGTTGTGGGTGGTGCAGGGTGCTTGGATCACCCAGGAATGCCTCTTGTTATGGATGCAAGGCCATCCCAAAAGGCAGCCATGAGGAAAGGCAGAGATTCCGTGATGACATGCACAGGTGATGATACCCCTGGATTTGGGAGCTGCTGTGCTGTCAGTGGCTGTGGGTCTCCTGGGACCACCATCAGCCGAGTCCTGAGCTTTCCCTGGGATCCATCTGGTTTTCCTGGTGCTCTGCTCCCTGTTTCTCTCCTTTGAGAGCTCTCATGCTTTTCCTAACATCACAGGAAAGCATTGCTCTGACCCCGAAACCTGTGTTCACCCTATGAATGAGGATCCCGTACTGGAGAGCACTGCCAGCCAGTCTGGACCAGGAATCTGTCCTGAGCAAGACAAGTTTTCTCATAAATGATACAGAATTGCTGGAATTTGAGCTCTGCATAGGAGGTGAAGTATTTCAGGTCTTGCAATGGTGCTGCCTTCAATAACATCTTGAGCGTGGATGGTTGTGACAAAGCTCCAGCAGCTCCTTCTGCTGGCACTGCGTGGCCTCGTTGTCAGGGACAGAGCAGGGTGGCACAGCAGTGACATAAATTTACAAACACTACAGTGTGATGTCAAAGGAGGGGCTGTGTCCAGGGGAGAGCTCAGCTCCTCCACCCGAAATCCAGGGATGTGCCTGTTGGATGTGGTTGGTGCAGGCTGGGACGCTGTTGCCACATCTGGTGCCGGCCTGTGGAGTAACCTTGAGCAAATCACTGCACCCCTCCACTCCTTCCCTCTCCTCCCAGCTTTGCTCTGATTATTTAGGGAAGAAACTTTCCACTCCAGAGTGTGCACCCAGTGTTTATCACGTCGCTGCATCCTCAGGCTACCGGCGCACAAATAATGAAGAGCAGTAATAACCGCTTGCCAATCAGCACAGGATCAGGTTTGCTGTTTCCAAATCAGTTGGAAATTGTTTTTCCTCTTGCTTTGAATAATGTGATGGGAATATATAAGAAGAAGTTTTGTTGGTTTTTTTTTTGTTTTTTTTTTTTTTTTGTTTTTGTTGTTGTTTTTTTTTGTTTTTTTTTTTTGGTTTTCTTTTTATTTTGTTGTTGTTGTTGTCTTTTTTAGTTTTTTATTTTTTTTGGCTAGCAGCTAAAATACCCTTTATCAGCATTCCAAAATATGATTAATGCTAATCTTGACCTTTCCAAAGTTCCAAGCCAGGTGGTTGATGATGATTCTGTGTTGTAAAGAATCAAACAGAAGCTGTTTCTATCCACAATGAAGTGTTCTTTATTAATGAATGATTTGCTTACCAGGAAATCCAAGAATTCCTTTGCACTTTTTTTTTTTTTTTTAAACAAACCTGGAGGAGTTTAATCATTTGGAGTGGATTGAAAGCATAAATATGTTTATGAATTTCTCATCTCTTTTGCCCCTTTCTCTAAAGTCAGAACACAAACTCTATTAGCTTATTACTTTAGGTCAGAGATCTTTTTTTACCTTTCCAAAGAAAACACCTGGGTTATCATGAAAATTAATGTATCAAATCAATCAACATTGTGGTAGCTGGTGTCAGCTGCTTCTGAGACTCCTGACAACAAGCAAAGAACACATCTGCAAAATGTGAAGCAGTAAAGGTTGTAGTTGTCCAGCTTCCAAAAGGGAAGATATAGAGATATAGAATCTAATATATAGATTACATATAGAATATATAATTTTCTAGACTTGAGTCAGGTGTAGGGATCTGACTCTGGACCCTCCAGGATGGTGACAAACTTCTCATTGTCATCTTCTGTGAGTAAAGCAGAAAATCCTCTGCCAGTCGGAATACCCGTGTCCTAAACAACTCCCCAGACTCACATAAACACCGTGAAAATGTTTCAACCATTGCTCTGAAAACCTGTCGGAACCTGAAATTTTGTCAGGTCCTTCCAGAAGTTCCAAGTCCAAGGTCAGAGAACAGTGGAATGAAGATTATGGAGGGCAAAGCGCTTAATAGCCAGAAATTGAGGGATCATTGGATATTTTGCTTATTTAATTCACAAATGCAGCATATTAAGGTGACCAAAATCTTCTGCTACCAAAAGGGTCACATGGATTCATTAAGTTCTTTGAGAGTCACAGATTGGGGGTATGAAAGGACTGTAAAATCTACTTCATATTTATCAGTATTCGTAATTCAGGCCACTTATCTGCAATCACATTTCTCCTGACTACTTGTGTTCCCTGTGACGGGGATGTCTCAGGCCATTAGTGACTAACCCTCTGAATAATTAGGCTGTGAAAATCTAATGGCGGGATTTATTGTTTTTATTATTATTAGCTACTTTCCACTGCGTTGTACTAATTCCATTTGGTATTGGTCTGTTTTCTTCAACAACAATGCTCATTCATATAATTTTTTCTGTTGTTGTTCAAAATGCCTTTCATCATGTGATTTAACAGACCATGAAACATCTTAACGTTGGTTTTCAGATTTTCAACCCAGTGCCAATATTTTGATGACATTAATACGTTCCTTGCATCACCCTTGGAATACTTATATGAAGTCACTGTATTATCTTCTCCTTTTTCCACTGTCCTTTGTGTCCTTTCCTCATCATCCTCCTGTGGTGCATAACAATTTCTGTGCTAGAGGTTTCGCTGATGGGCTTCTTTCACCCTAAATGTCACTCTTGGACACACTTCTGGATGAGAAATCCCACAGCTTCCATGAGAAACTCCTGGCTCCACCCCACCCTGCATAAAGATTCTGCCTTTTCTGTCTGATTTACTTGTCCTCAGTGACCATCAGCTGGCCAGGGCCCTCACAGCCTCCTGCAGTCCTTTGCATTTCATTTAAGATTTGTTTCACCAGGCCCTGCTCCATGTGACCCTCAGCATCCCGTGGGACAAATCATGGAATGGTTTGTGTTGGGAGGGACCTTAAAGAACATCCACTTCCAACTCCATGGGCAGGGACACCTTCCACGGTCCCAGGTTGCTCCAAGCCCCATCCAGCCTGGCCTTGGACACTTCCAGGGGTGGGGAATTCACAGCTGCTCTGGGCACTCTGTGTCAGGGCTTCCTCACCCTCACAGGGAAGAATTTCTTCCTATTATCTAATCTAAATCTTTCCTGGTGTAGTTTAAAAACATTTTCTCTTCTCCTATCAGTACTTCTCCTGAGTAAAAAGTCACTCTACCTCTGTTTTACGAGCCCCCTTAAAGTACTGGAAGGATGCAATGAATTCCCTCTCCTCTCCTCTCCTC
>VWPU01016661.1:0-61196 GCA_013398955.1 Callaeas wilsoni | reverse complement strand
CGGCGGCCGCGGAGATGGCGGTGCCTTCGCTCCTGCGCTGGGGCGGCCGGCGGGCGCGGCTGCCGGCGGTGAGCGTCGCCTTGGGGGCTGGCCCGAGAGTGGCGGCAGCCTGGGAGCACCGAGCCGCGGGTGGTGGAGGCTCCCGTCGGATGGGGTCGCCGGGCGGGGGCTGTTCCCTGCGCAAGAGGGCGGGGGGTGGGTGGTGTCTCCCCCGAGGAGCTTCCTCGTGTGTGACCGGCGGGGACCCCCGGCTGGGTGAGCGGCTTCGGGGAGCGCTGTGTGTGCTGGGCCGCGGCGGGGACGGGCGGCGGGTGCTGCCCCTGCGGCCCCGGGTGGGCGGCGGGAGCGGCCGTGCGGCCGGGGGTGATCCCCGAGTGCGGGCCGGGAGCAGGCGGCTGCCGGGGCGCTGTAAAAGCTGGGTCCTGGCTTCTGTGCCTGCGGGCTCCCAGCATCCAAGAGGCCGTTCCTTGGCGTATCCCATCGGCGTGTTGCCAGGAGGCCGTGATTTTTTGTTTGTTCTGTTTTTTAAAAATTAATTTTCTGCTGGTGAGCAGGGTTGTGTGACGCTGTAGGATGGGGGAGTCAGCGTCCCCGGCGGTGTTTACTGAAAGACTGGACGTGTCACTTAGTGCCGTGGTCTAGTTGACATGATGGTCATAGGTTGGACTCGATGATGTCAGAGGTCTGTTTTGACCTGATTGATTCTGAGGTTCTGTGATTTCAGTTTCTTTCTGCCCTTGCCCTCTGTTAAATGCAAGCTTATCAAAACTCTGACGTAGAGGGTAGTTTTGTGCTATTTTTAGTTGTAAAATGTTAGCTAAAAGAGAAAGGAGATGTCTCTTCCCCCCTTCCCCCCACCTTCCCTTTTACCCCAGATACTTATAGAGCTTTCAGCTGTTACTTAAAGCTTTACTGTGTTTTCTCTTCTTCTTGTTTCTCATGGAAATGCAGTACACTCGTTGCTGAACCATACCCATGTTTTTGATGAAGACCTAAAATTATCTAGAAAACCTTATTCCTTAGCCTGTGGAGTAACTTCACAGAGGCACCTGCTGTGTTTTCATTTCTATTACTTCTACAGATTGTATTAAAAGAAAAATATTATTTTAGATAAGAACAAACAGCACTTGCACATTGGGTTGTGTAACAGTTGAATGACACTGTAATTAGTTTCTTTATGGGAAAAGTAGTGCAAAATACGAATTGCTTACTGTAGGAAGAATTTACAGTTTGGTTTTCTTTTTTTCCTGAGAAGGAAAACTTGTGTAGAGTTCCAGTGGAGAAGAGAGCAGTGACTTACAGAAAATATTTTGCCCAGTGCACCCCTGAGGGCATAGGATGGGTTTTTCTCTAGAATGTTGCCTCATAGCAATACTATAAAGAACTCCTCTCCTGTTTCTAGGAATCATGTAAAATAGGTGGTTTCTGTGGGCAGGGAATTTTGAGAAGGGATTAAAGAGGAAAACGGCATGTGCTTTACCCAAGTATTTTTCCTTAGGAAATATATATATAGTAAGCCTGTTTTCCTGTGAAGGTGTATGCAAGAGAAGCTTTTTGTAAAGCAAAGTTGTTTAATTGGAGATGACTTCAAATTAGCAGAGGGCTCATCCTGTTTGAAGACTTTGTTTTTGGTAGCTATGAGTATATAGATGTGGAAGGCTTGTGCTCTTCCTACTGTGTAGTTCTAATGCTTTGATGTCAGTCCTTTGGAGCCTCCAGAAGGCCTGTAAAAGGCCTACTTTGTTTCCTTCTTTCTGGCATCTGAAGGGTGTTGTCTGACAGCACCAGTGTATGCAGTATGAAAATGTTGCATTCATGGCACCTCTGTAAAACAAAATGTTTTTATAGCTACTTAATAGCACTCATGAGTTATGTCACTGGAGTGCTTTCTAGCCCTTAATATTGAAGTATGAAGGTCACCATCAAGACAACAGTATATTGGGAAACCTCTAATAAAACAAATTTGCATGGAAATTGCTTTCATAGGTTCTTTTATGTGTCGCTAACATAGACAAGTAATAAATTGATGTCTTCAAACTTTACTGTGCTCGGAACTCCTACAATTTTTGCAAGGGCTAGTAGCTACTGAGATGTCCTTAAATACTTGTGCTGCTTTCACATGGGAATCCAATAAAGGACCTGAGAAAGGTGCAGAAACACCGAGCTGGGGATTTGACTCTTCGCTGTGTTTCTAATGTAGTGCCTGTCACTTCCGTTTAGGTTTTATGCAGAACTGGTTCTGCTTAGAATTTAACCAAAATTTCATTTTGAGTGCTTTGCACTTCTGGAGCTGTGAGAAAACCTGATGTTGAAAGAAGGCTGTAATCAGAAAATGAGACGTGGCTTTTGGTATTTCAGTCATGAAACTCTTTTGAGAGAGCTGTTGGACTGTTTAAAATAATGTAAAATGAAGTGACAAATACTGACTTCATCATGACTTCAAGAGTAAGCTGCTGATACAGATTTTATCAATGTAGGTAAGTTTTCTAGTCATTGAATTAAATGTATGGAAAGTTTCTCTGCCATCTATGCACCCAACATTTTTAAGTCATGGAAGTTATCTGTACAGTGGGAGCTCCTTGCTCTCATCTCTGATGTTATTTTTAGGATGCTGTTATTCCAGGGAAATATTTTCACCCTTGTTCATGAGTGCAGAAGTATCAGGCTGATGAGATAGCAAGGTTGGGTATCATTTGCCAGTAGGGAATGGAGTTCAAATGATTGCCAGTCTGTGGAGATGAATGTAGCCACAGACTTCTGGAGTTCAAGTAATTGTTTCTAGTATGTAAACTACAGATTTTAGTACTGACAAGCACTCTTAAAGCGTAATTCAGGTGGAGATTTCTGGTTCCAGGAGTAGCTTTTTGGAATTTGTAGGGAAGGTATGCTGTGCTATGTACTGTGGGCAAAAAGTAGTTTTGAAAGGAAAAAAATTGAGAGTTCATTAAAGTCTATATTAAGTAAAAAATGTCACTCTTGTTCTGAAACACTCTTTGTCTTTTGATTTATTTTGTCTGTCCCAAACTTGTGTAGATTGTTACAGTACTGTGATCTATTTCACAGGTGCCAGCCAGCCTTACTGGACCTCTTAAGGCTGCTGCCATTAGAAACTGTTCCAACTTTCTGCAGCTGCTAGGTCTTGATCACAGGCTGCTCCTTTTGAGCTCCTGTCTCCCTCCAACTTGTGCCAGCACTACTGCATGAATTTCTTGGATAAGCTGGACTGAAATCTGGCTGAGAATACGTTTTTCCCACTCCTTGTGAGTAGCTTCTCAGCTGGTCGTATTCCCATGCCTGGTTCACTATACAAGCTTTAGGGACTGGCACAGAGGAGAAGCTACCTGGATATAGGAATGATTGAGCTTAAAAAAAATAGCCTTAGGTGGATGAGTGTTTCCTTGTTTGCAGTTTGTATGCTATGTTGGCAAATATGAAAGAGGTTTGCTGTTCTTAGAATCGCGAGTGTTTGTCAGTCTGGTCAGAGAGAAGGAACTGTGAAGTGCGGTGTACCTTGCAGAACCTTGTACTACAGCTGTGTTTGCAGTTGGCTTCAGGAGAATCTGCTTACAGTTACAAGGGCTTGGCTGTTCAGCACTCTGAGCATACAGAAGAAGGGAAAGTGCTTCCTTAGAGAAAAGAAATACAGAAGTGTTATGTTTCCTTTCCCGTTTACCAGGTTTGTACAATATTGTATTACAAAGCTGCATTTTCAGCCTTATAGGTTAAAAGTCTTGCAGTCACCTGAAGGTGTCTGCTTCCTATGTGCTTTATACATACTCCATCAGTAGAGTTCCACAGACAGGAAATTATGTTGTCAAATGAGTTGAAATAAAGATTTTAGAACAGTTGCTGTGTAATCAAAATATGAAAAAAGAAAGCATTTTAGTCAGTTTTATAACTGCTTAGGAATACTGATGGCTAATAGTAGATACACCACAAAGATAAAGGGGTTATTCTCATAGTATCTTACACTCGAATCTCTGAAAGTGTAGGGGCAAAAATCTTAGGAGAGTTAGAATTTGTCTAGTGAAAAGAAATGTGCTGGTCTGGCTGTTACTATTGGGTATTGCTAGCTGTATTTTCTAGTAATGCTAAAACACACATTCCTTCCCATACTAGACTTCTTACAGCAAATATTGATATATGATGCTTTTCCTGCTCGAAATCTGGAACTCTGTGTCTCTGTTTCAACACTGAGACCTTTTTCTGCCTGTAAAGCTCAGTATCAATGAGTTATTTACAAGCTGACCAGTATGGCAGGGAGATTTCCTTCCTTCATGAGGGCATGTAAAGCTTTACAAACACACATATAAGCCATATCTAAATAACAAGTTAATTTTCTGTTTTGCTGTTGTATGCTGTGTCCTTAAACTACCTGAAGAGGTTTCCTAGGGCTAGGTGCCCGAGGCGAGGCAGGTTCTCTGTGAGGTCTCAAAATGGCAGTGTGCATACTGTTCTACAAGGTACTCTGTAGGGTTTTTCTTTAATATGTAGTTATTTTATAACTGTTATAGCTATTTTAGCTCAGTTCAGCTATTTTGCAATTAATAATGGACAAAGCAGGATGCTTTTCTAAAGTACACCACTAATACTATCTGTTTTCCAAAAATTCGCTAGGTGTGGGAAACTCCAAGCCAAATGCAGAAGTCCAGAATTGAGTTCTCATAAATGAATAGCCTGCATTCTTGGGCTTTCAAGAGTCAAAAGCTTTATCAAATGGGAGTAACAAATCATGACAAAAATAGGTTATACCAGATGACTCTACTGCCCTCTCCTAGTTTTACAAGATACAAAGAAGTCTTTAGGTCAAGCTGAGCTCTCTGGTCTGTGTTCTGAGGAAATGTCTGTGTAAGGTATAATAGCTAGGGCATGTGTGGTTTGGGGGAGGCAGCCAATTAAGGATGTATCTTGGGAGTTAGGTTGGCTTTGCTGGGTTGTTGGTTTGAGAGGTCTTTGGGGGTTTGATGTGGCTCTTAATGAACCTACCTATGACAGGAGCTTGGGAGCCTAGGGGTAGATGATGATACCTGCATAGCTGTAGATTTGGAGATGGCAATTTAGTAGTGTTCCTTAGTGGCCTTGGATGTGCATTATTTACAAAATGCTTGTTTATTTTTAAGTAATTGTTCAATTGCTTATAGTGGCTAGGAGCAGACCTCTAAAGAGATTTTTCTTGAAGTGGACACTAGATTAAGCAAGCTCTTAAACCTTAGTGTATATTAGTACAGGTACATACAGAACCCCTTCTTTTAAAAGCTGTGAATTAGAGTTGGAATTTCAAATCTGAGTTGAGCAATATGCTTGATTTGTTTTAGGAAATTACCCCACAAGTATTTGATTCAGGGCTGAACCTGGCTTTCTAAGTGATTTGCTTGTGTGTATGAGAGGAGGCAGTTAAATTTTTAAACATAGGTACATAATTAGGTTAGACTATTACAAGATTTTTATGTGGAACCTGTCCAATTCTG
The DNA here is from genome assembly GCA_013398955.1 of Callaeas wilsoni. NCBI lineage: Eukaryota > Metazoa > Chordata > Aves > Passeriformes > Callaeidae > Callaeas > Callaeas wilsoni. The sequence continues at coordinate 55,728 of VWPU01016661.1, read as the reverse complement.
TAGTGTAAAACCAGAGCTGAGTGTGGTTTAATGTTTTTCCAAGTTCTTTTAATTGCTTGGTAATTTTATTCTTTCTGCATAAGAAGTTTTAACAGGGCTTTATTTTTCAAGATGGCTAAGATTCTACAGCTTAATGCTAGCTAATTTTCCCTATCATAGCCTTTTCTTCCAGTCTCCTTTGCATAGCTCTTCTGGCTTCTCATAGGCATCCAAAACTAGTTTTGTATAAAAGATATTTACAAGAAGGTTCAGAAGCTTTTCCTTCCTTGCCTGGTTGTTGCCTTCTCCTTGCTAACTGCAAGTATTTAGATTAGCCCCACTGACCCTTAACAAGCACTTTCTCCAATGAATAATATTAGCTCGGTGGAGAGTTTTTGTGTGTGTCCTGTGTGACCTTCTTTAGACTATTTGTGGTCCCTCAAGCACTTCTGTCAATAGTGTTTCCGAGGAGAGGGACTCAATCTGCTTAACTGTGTGTATTCTGGAGCATGACAGTGTACTCTGCTGCTTCTCTAGCTGTCCTTCCCCTGCCCTCTGACAATATCTAGATCACAGTGCAGTCACTCAAGGTGTAATGGTCGTGCTGTAAACTTGGGATAATGACCGACTGGCAGGTGTCATTGCAGCTTGCAGAATGCTGTCCTTAACTGCATCTCTTTAATGCCTGAAACTGATTGTACTGTCCACCCTCAGATGAAGAATAATACACCCCTGCAAAAAAACACCCCAAAGAAACCTCTAGCAGTTTTGATTCTAGCATATCAAATGATTTGTGTTTCTGGTTGGTTTGGATTTTATCTTTGGGGAGTGACATGAAAGACATAAAAGAAGCAAAAACCCCCACCCAAAGAAACAAACAAAACTGAATGGGAAACAACTCAGTGAAACAAGGTGTGGAACAGTTGATTTCCACTAACCTAGTTTTAGTTTCAGAAAAATTAAATATATATGAATTGTTCTGGAAGAATTAAACATAGCTGGATTGTCTGGGAACCGTGTATGCTGTGTCTGCCACTAGTAACTGGCAACTAAATGATTTGTGAAACTGTAGTAGCTTTCTCCTCCTGAGGCTTGGTTGGAGCTGGCAAGAGATAGTATTGCTCTAAGACTTCCTTTACTCAAGTTGAAATATATTGTTTTTCCTTTATAACATTATAAGATCAGTTGCATTACAAATGTGATGGCTTTCTCAATCCTGGGCTGGTTTCTGCTTTCTGTGATGCAACACGAGAAGTATTTTCAAACTTGATCAGGCTAGAGGGCTGTATAGGGAGTGTTCACATTCCAGTTACTGACAGCCACTGTTACCTCAAAATAAATACGAGCTTACAGTAAAATGAAAATTTTATTAATTTTTCAATTATCTTGAGTTCAGTATTCTTGTGGAAGGTGCAGCTGAATTCTCTAATTAACCTCTTTTTGTGAACACACGCTTCCTTATTTTTTGATCTTCTTTCTAATGTAGTCCGTATTAATATCTTTTTTTCCCAGTCTTTTCACAGGACAGCCTTTTCTTTCTACTACTTCCTCAGATTTCCACAGCTTTTGAAAACAAGTCTTTCAGACAGAATTGACAGATTTGGAGTTCTGGCAGTTACCATCACTGCTGGTTCATGTTTCCTACTAGGCAGTGTTTATTATTAAGGCTTTTTACAGTCTTTTTGATTCCAAATGGGTAATCAAGTATGACTTTGCCAGAGTTGTCTGTACTGATGCATCTTTGGTGTGGTATCATTTTATCTGTATGATTATTTTTGTTTATGGCTAACTAACTGCCATTACATTGTGAAATGACTTACTTAAGTAATACCTATCTGAATCTCCTTTTTGATTCACTTGCAAGTTTATGATATTATCTATTGTGTTTTCTTTGAAATAGTGTGTGTATACGGTTTTTTCCCGTGTTGTGCAGAAATGTTAAACTGTAGGAACTGTCTCCGTAGAAGCTGGTTCAGAGCAGAAGTCTAAGAGAAAAAGACCTCTTTTCCTCAGACTGCTGTCAGGAGGGAAGTGGTAGGGAAGACTGAGAGTTTAGCTAGCATCTAAAGTCTATTCTACTTTTCATCTCTGTACGGGCCCAGTCTGCTATCTGCTGTATGCCCAACAGTTCTCTGTCAGTGAAGGCCTCTCGCCATCACCACTGTGTACAGACACGTACATGCATGCTCTTTTGAGAATTTTTGGTATGTATTTCTTGGAACAAGAAGGAAAGAAGATGGTATAGTAGAGAGTTTATTACAAAAAAATTTATACTGAAGCTAATGACCTTATATCTAGAGCTTCTGAATTGTTTCTGGTTACTGTTTGTGGATATTTGCTTGAGGAAGGGCAGTTCTCTATGAGCTTTAATCTACTTGGTGAGAGAATGAAAGGCTATGAAATGTTTTTAATTTAATGGCATACTGTAACAGGCTTAACTCCCTGTTTTCTTCTGTAGTGGGAAACACTGTGTTCAAGATGGTGCCTTATAACTTCACACAAACTCTATTCGTCTGCGTATGATCCAAATGAAAAGGTAAGTAGTATGGTGCGTGTTTTCTTTTTGACTGTAGTGCTGACATTTGGATTTTTAAGCTATTCTCTTCCTTGTGCTGCTACTAACAATGGTAGTTCTCTTGGTATAACCCATCACTGGTTTAATAGCATGTTTTTCTTTCTAAACCAAAAAGGAAATTGCTTTTGTAGGATACGTGTCAAGATTGGATGCTACTTTGAGTGTATACCAAAGGGTTGGATAAGTGATTGTGAGCTTGGGAAAGTTACATACTGGCCTGAACATGTTATAATTATGAAACAACTGTTAATGTTTTTCATGGCATGGGTGGTAATGGGTCTGTTAAAACATCCGGGAGCTAGACTAGCCAAAAGCTGTTTGTGGAAACAAAAGCATGTAATAGTGGCAGCATGATTGTTGGATGATCTGGCATGGGGGTGAGAACTTCAGAGCTTGGAAAAAGATGGGCCTTTAAGGCCTGTGGAGAATAGCAAAGCCTCATCTTGAGGCTTGTGCAGTAGCAATCTCAATTTACTGTTATGAGCCAAGAAAAACTTTCCTTGTGGAAGATTGTCTTGGCATGGCCTCTGAAGTAACACACTTGGAAAAATAATGTGACTGAAGGTACACTAATATTCAAGGGCAAGAATGCCAACAATTCAGGACTGATAGGCTTGTCCTTATACACTGGTGAAGAAGCAATTAAGCAGAAGTGAAACAGTATTAGGAAATGGGGAAAACCAGTGTGTACCTAGAACTGTGGCTTTACAGATTTTTTTCAGAAGATTTCTTTTTTTCTTACGGTTCTTGCTTAATTAAGGTGCCCTTGCTTTTTTAAATGCATAGTTATGTTTAGGCCATGTAGTTGGGTATTTGGTTTCTCTTGACTAGGAGCTCCTTCATTTCTATCAGTGACTACTACAGGCAGTAGAAGGGGCAGTGAACAAAAAAAACAGAATAGAGCTTAAACTGTCATTGTAATGACAAGACTTTTATGTGATACCTTTTCAGCCTAATTAGTGGAAATGACATTAAAAAGTTACTCCAAAGCAGTGATTTTAAATTTATTTTATTGTGCCGAACTTGAGTCTAGTCTCTGTGTCTTTAGACAGAGACCAGAATTGAGAGATTACTATGAATGTCAAATATTCTTATTGTCTTGATACTGAGAGTGTTGTCTTGCACTGTGACCACAGCTGATTAATACAACAGCTTTTATATACCAAGAACTAGGTTGATGGTGTATTTGAGTCATGACACTTTTCAATACCAAGTATTTGGGAGTATTTTTTTAACTCCCCCCTCAAGTCTGTATGCCTAAAAATCTTTAGGTACCTAGAATACTGAAATTTGGATTCAGGAACAGTTTGTATGAGTATGTTGGTAACCTTTTTTGGACCAGATCCCCAGCTAAAAAAAGCTCTTCAAAAAAATTGCTAGCTGTTGTGGTGTTCTTAAAGTATTTGTACCTCTGATAATTGAGCTTGTTTAAGGATGTTCAAGATCCGTCTTAAGGAGTCAGGTGTGCCTGTGCACTGGTATTCAGCAGATCTGGCTGAATTTACTGTATAAGCTTGCTGCAGCTCTCACCTGGAGGGGTTTGTTATCACTTAATTTCTGCATGGTGTTATCACGTGGTAGTATTTTTAAACTGGTCATGTGATGTCAGCTCAGCCCTGACTCTTTCAAAGTAAATTTTGTCAAGGACACCTTGTGTATGGAGTACAGAGCAAATAATTTCTCTGGAGTATAGAGCAAATAATGTGTTCTAGTCTGTCAATAGCAGTTCCTGTTGGGGTTTTGCAGTGTTCCTTCCCCTCCTCAAATTAACTATTGACTGTGAGGCTAGTAAACAGTTTAGTTGTTTTAGTGGCAATACTTTCTCTTCCTCTAGTCCATATGAAAACAAGCTGTTTGGTGTAGTGGAGGAGGAATATCTGTCAAATGGCTTCGGGTATCGTTTGGTAAACTTGATGTGGTATGACTGCAGACTGCCCTGAAGGAGAGAGTCCTGCTGCTTCCCTATCCTATGTTTTTTGTTTGGAGCATGGGAGGCAGAGTCGGCTTTTCAATTACTGTATTAAACTTGTGATGTGTCCTGGAGCTGCGTCCCTGTGGTCTGGGGTGTGGAAAGCAGTGGGGGTAAGTGTGTCACCCAGGACAGTCCCTTTCAGTGGCAGTCCGTATTTATAACGGAGCAAGTGCAGTTCCAAAGTGCACCTGTGTGTTTAGTAGCAAGGCCCATGACAGCAATAACCCTTGCTCCCAGCAGTGAGATTTTTATGCTGAGCAACTGTGCTGCTCCACCACTCTTTTCTTAATGGGAAAGGGTGTTAGGCTTATTGACTTCCAACAGCTTGTTGTCCGCTTCATACAGGCATGATATAGAAGTGTTGAAGGTACATTTGCAGCATTAAGTGCGTTCCAATGTGAAAGGTGGCAGTGAATTTCAGCCGAGTGATAAGTTTGCTTTGCTATTCTGTTGCATTGTGGTTACTACTTAGTATTGAGTGTGTAACAATGTCTTGATGGCCATGCAGGATTTTGCCAGGTTCCTCAGGTGAGCCTCAGACAGGAGAAGGGGCAAGGCTGGTACAACTCAGCAGGTGTGCCTGTACAGGGTCAAACCATTGGTCTTCTACCTTCCATGACCTAGGCATGGTGGAGCCTCTCTTCCTTACGATTGGAATGTCTTTTGAGAGTACTGTGCTCTCTAGGTCATCTATACTGGATAGGGGCAGTGACCACTGTACCTGCCAGCATTGTACCTGTGCTGCTTCCAGGCAGCATACCTACCTGCACCTCTTCCCTAGGCTTGACTGACTCCTAGAAGTGCTGTAGGGTTCTAGTTGGCAAGGAGATCCAGGGAATGCTGGTGTGAATAGTCAAAGCCTTTCTTCTGAACCTCTGTATGTGCTAGGTAGCTCTAGTATAGCATACTGTTTGTTACATCATCATTTAAATCAGGAGAACTCTTTTAAAAGTAGATGATCTCAGAATTACAAGCTCGTGAATAAACCATAGTTTTAGTGTAAGTGGAGGAGAAAAGAATGCATGTTTCCGGAGGGAGAAAAACTTGTATTCCATTTGTCTCTCAAGATTCTTATTGTTCTTTTCCCTTTAGACTTTTGAAAAACTCCTTATTGCCAACAGAGGAGAGATTGCATGCCGAGTAAGTATGTAACATTTTAATTTTTTGATATTTAATTCTAAAACTATTGGTATTTAAATATTGGTAATTGTCACTTCTTATGTGGTAGGTCATCAAAACGTGTAAGAAGATGGGGATTAAAACAGTTGCCATACACAGTGATGTCGACGCCAATGCTGTGAGTACTACTTAATTCAAGTGGTAGATGAGGCTTTAGTAATTCAGCAAGACTTGCAGCTGTTATGCAGGCTTGTTGATTCTTGTGGTAGGCATCTTGGCAATTCTGAAGTATCTTTGTATATGTCCTTTTCCTCTATGTGCTTGAAGTGAGTGGAGATACTGAGGTGGGGGAAGGATTGAACAAGTATTTGGCATATTTTTTTCTGTGAACTCTTCTGTGTTTTGCTTGTATAAATGCTACCTTCCTCTCTGTGTGCATTAAGCTAGATACACGTGCACATAGGTAGATGTGGGCAACAAGTGTGAGAGTGGCAATGAAACCTAAATTTTTTTTTGCTAACGTGCACAAAAAGGCAATGAAGAGTGGATCCTAGAAGAAGGTATAGAGATTAGTGTAAATTTTTCCTGTGCCTGGTAAATCTTTTTCATTACTTCCCATTTTCCAGAGAAATGTCCCTTTCTACCAGGTGTGCTAAACAGGCCTAATGGAGCTGTTCCATTTGATGAGATTATTGATGTGCCTTCACTATTCAGCAGCATAGCAGGAAGGTGGTAAAATGGCTTTCTAGACAACTAAGGTACCTGTCTTGCCAATTTTCAGGTTTTGTGGTCTCTTCATTATTGTTCATGGCAACAATAGGAGGATAATTTCTTGTGTTGTGTAACAGCAAGTGTAGTCATACTTGCATGTTCTCGTTGAATAGAGAGAACACAGTATTATTCCTTGCCTGCAAGAACTGCTACAGGAGAAATGACTGGAGGTACCCCCATGTCCCGGGAAAGTTTGTTGAAATCTGGAAGGGAGTTAAACCCCTGTATTATGATTTAATAAAAAGTCACTCAGACAAACTACCAGAAAAAAAGTGTATTTTGTGCAGGACAGGACTTGTGAATATAGGTGGTGAGTTACTCGACATTAGAAAAACAGACATAATTGATGAAATCTGAAAATAGTTAGAACTTAGGTGTTTTCAGAGTTAAGTGAAAGGTGAGAACTGTTGGGGATTTTGGATTTTGACACAGTTTTTGTCTGAGTCCCTTTGTGGTTCTATTACTATGCGACCAGCTCAGTTCATATGGATAGGCTGTAGATTGAGCAAGGGACTGAAATGGGACTTTCTGAAATGCTCTCCTGATCGATTTTTATGCCAAGTAATTCTTTCTTTGAGGTGAATGGAAAGTATACTTGGTCTGGATTTCAACTGGTGGCCATAACTGGTAATTGTGAGTGCTCAATGGGCTGAGAAGTGAATTCTTAATGGGCAGATGTCAGACGTCATGATAAATTCTAATTATTTTGGAAGCCAAGGGTTATATGAATATGAATACAAACTACTCTGTATGTTTCCTCTAGTAAAACTGAAGCATGTTGATGGGTACTTGAATTCCATCTTATGTATATGGTATCTACTGTTAGGATAAATGGATTCACTGCTTAGCAGCACTGCATAGCCTTGTTCACTGGCATGAATTCATCCTGAAAATAGACTTAAAAAACTTTTTAAAAAAACCCTACATGTTCTTTCACCAGTCCATAATAGACTTGAGAAAATGAATTTGTCTTCTCTCTGGTGTGTCTGTTTATTATGTGGCTTCTGCTGTGAACTGAAGACTATGAAAAAATCTTTAAGCAGTAAGTAAAAACCAAGTTTGAAGAACATAATGAGAGAGTAAGAGTGGCACGAAAAAGTACAACTCATGACCATGACCTTAGGAGGATGGGTGTACAAATAGTGCATTACAAAAAGGAAATTTCAAATCTGTCTGTGCTGCTTTGATCTACAGTGCTGTCTTAGCTTTAAAATACAAATAGGATCTTTAATTTGTAGTAGTTCCCCAGAGAAAGAAAATCCAAGCTGGTGTCTCAGAAATGCATTAATATACTCATGGCAGTTCATAAAGATAACATTAAGCGTGTTAGAGGGGATGCTGGCATTGTAAGTTTATGGACAAGAGATGAGGCTCTAACAAATGCTGTAAGGGTGATGTAGTGTCTGCTTAGCTCTTTGGAGCCTTACCTAAAGACTGACCAAACTTACCTGTACAAGGTTAAGCATTAGCTGTGTGCATTGAAGAAGCTCCAGGTATTAAAAGGAAAATGAGAAGAAGGCTACTTGAAAAACTATTCTATGTACTTATGGTAGTGGTATTAAGTCTAAGCTAGTTTTTGGATCTAATTATAAATGTTGTTTATGTCTACCATAAATCCTTCAGTCACTACATTGTGTGCTTGCACTGGGAAATAGTTTAGTTAATGTTGTCTGTTTTAATGACTTGGATACTTCTAGTTATTCATTGTGGGAATGACCTGGCCCATTGCAGTGATGTGTGTGATTGTCATTTTGGATGACCTTGATAGATGAGTCCACAGGCCAAATTCTTTGACTCTGTTACTTACCATGAATTAGTTGTCCATGATTCTGTCCAGTGTTTCATCAACAGCATCCTTCTTGGTTGTAACAGTCATAGCAAAATCTTAAATGCTCTGAAGTCATACTCAGGAGCTGATGCAACCTGCCGAAAGAACCTCTGTCCTCATGGAGCTAGGAAAAACCTATTTGCTTAGTGATGGGATGCTGCAAGAGAGCTGTTAATATTCTTTTGATTTTGTGCTAGACAGGATATCTCACTCCTTCACGACTTGTATTGCACAAACAATGAATATGATAGGCAGCTACCCTGATAATGATGGTCATTGAACCAAAGACAGAAATAAATGTAAAGACATGCAGTTGAACTAGTTGTCCATCCCAACACTGTCTTTACTAAAGATAGTGGGACCTGGTTTTAAGTGACCAGAGTAGGTAGGGATATATTACAAAAAAAATTTTTATTAACATGTTTAGAAGTAGCACTAACTACAGTAAATAAATTTTCAGTTTAGAACTTGGAGTAACCTTGGAGATGTAGTAAGAGCCCCTTTTTGCATTACCTGTCATCTGTATAGCTACTTACTGAAAAGCAGGTAGCCTGATACTCTTAATATGAATTAATTGTAACCAATATAACTGTAAAAGGAGGGCAATCCAGTCAGTCTGTTACATCTCTCTGTTTTTGTTAAACTGTTTGAAAACACAGCTGAAACTGAACGGAAGCAAAGTTCCTTCAGCGTGCTCACTAAATATTTCAGGCAAGAAAGAAAACAGGTATCACAAGGTATTTAGCAATTCAGGCTTTTCAGTGATAGCTTCTAATTTATTCCTTATCTAGTGGTATGTGTAAATGATTCAAGCAGGCATTTTCACTAATGTTTGTATAGGAACTGTATACACAGTCTTAAAATAATGGTCTTTGAATAAAGGTAAGACTTGCAAGTGAATTATCTTATCCTAGAGCTTTATTTTGGGTTTCTTTTGGTTGAATATTGAACTTTTTTTTTTTTTTTTTAAATTTTCAGGTTACTGAAATCCTTGTGGAATTTACAGTGCTAAATAGAGGTGGTGGGAATAGACAAAATACATGCTTTCCATTAAACAGCTTTTTCTTGTTCTTCTCACTTAGTTTATGTGGAGCACCATGGCAAGCGTCTTGAGTATGCTGTTAGAGCAATATCAATCTGGACATACTTAGCATTAATAGATAAAAGTAGCAACTAGGCTATAAAAGCACAAAGGAATTTTCATTTCACGGAATTTAGAATTTGCTGTTAGAAGGAGGAAGCAGCAGAGAGGACTGTTGTAAACTGAGAGTGTGGCAAAAATGGAACAACCTGATGAGAACCAAATAAAGCTTATCTGAAGAGGAAAAATACAAAGAACAAAATATACTGTTTTGTGCTATTAATTTAAAAAATGACCAAAAATCAAAGATTTTTATAGGTGAAAATTGTTATGGTGATAGGGGAGAGAACATTAACAAAACTTAAAAGGAGATGGGTGACTTCAGAGACTTTTGGATGCATCTGTATTAATGCAAATTTACAGATAGCTGGAAATGGTATTAAATGGGATTGAATTGCATTTAGTTTTGTGGAGGTGGGAGGGTGTGTGAACTGGTGGGAAAAACAGTCTGACAAAATGGCTCCTGAGACCCCCATAGAGCGTTACAGTTGCTCATGTGGTACTGAATGAAATAGGTCATAATGGGTGCTTTCAGGTTCTTGAAAATAGTGGCTAATACTCTTTGATTGCATCTGTTATTTTGGGGAAAGCAAAGAAAAAAAGTTGTATATTGTTCAAAATGCTGAGTTTTGTTCGTTTTTTTAACTTCAGTGTCCAACTTTCAAAACACTGATTCTTTACATCTGAATAGGTAAAGTGGGGGAAGGACCAGTGAAATTCAGATTTTTTTTAAAAATTAAAACATCTGGTGGAATTATTTTTGATATGAGAAAACAAGCAAAGAAGTTTCGTCTGAACAAGAGTAATCATATGTGCTTTTCCCCCTGAACTGATTGGAATAGAGGGTTAAGATGAAAGAGCCTCCTCAACCATAAATGTAACACTGATGGTGCAAACATTGTCAAGGAAAGCTAGAGAACTATTGTAATGCCTAACGTAATCAGCTAAAAGTATGATAAATGAAGAACAAGCTTTCACTAATTGGATCTGAACAAAAGAAGGTATAGCATAAAGCAGTGAATGAGATATAATTTTACTTGGCATTTTTTAACACAGCAGGGATTCTATAGCCATATGAAGTAATGAACTATAAATGACTGAAAAAATCCCATGGGAAAGTAATGTAAACTACTAAAACTTAACAGAGTGGTGGGCAGTGAGTTATACTTCTTTCATATAAGGTTTTTTCTATCAGTCACTTAAGACTTCAGGTGTTATTGTATTAAATTGCCTGTTCTAAATCTTGTTCTACCACATAATATAAAATGAAAAATAATGCAAATGCTTTTATTGATGTAAAAGTAATTGCACAGAATTGAGCTATTCTCCAGAAATTGTAGTCTTTTAAGTGACAGAAAATTGAAAAAATAAATTAACTAGAAATGGAAGATCTGTATTCCTTTCCTAACTTTATTTCTTTTTTTTTAAGCTTGGGGTCTGAGACAGTATTTCAGAAGGAGGTTGGAGAAAAATCTGGTTTAGGGAAACTGCAAAGCTGATTAGGGTTATAAGTAAGTATCTATACCATGTCTTTATTGAGATGAATGAGTTTGAGTGACTAAGATGAGTTTTTTTCTGAAACAATAATAAGTTTTAATCTAAAAAAACTAATTAGTTTGAAAAGTGGGAGTTTATCTGAAACTGAGGAGTTTTATTTACTTGTAACTAACTTAGAGATTTTAACATTTGTCCAAACTCTCATTTACTTTTTTTCTTTGCTGTTTTGTCTTTTAAAATGTGCAAAGCTTTCTTCCATCATCTCCCGCAAAACTAGAAATTCAGTCATTTTGACAGCTCATTGTCTCCCAATGGCATTTTGGGGATTTTGTACTCAGAAAACTTGGGGAGATCTGTTTTGAGTACCTATATGAAAATGAAACTAGTATTTTAATGCCTTCTGAAATACGTGATTCCTGAGCTGTTGTCCAGAGAGTACAGAGTGTACTCTGCAAACACCACCACTTAGGAAGAGTAAATTTCTCCAGACACTACATGGAGGCAAAGTGTGCAGAACAGGAGTGGGCCAGATCATACCAAAGAAATGTTAGGGTCAGGTTTGTGTTTCTGTTCTGATCTTCCTTCAATGTATTTGCCTTTTGTTTCAAAAGCAAGACAGCATGTTGCTCATCTCTTCACAAGAGGGGATGGAGATGATGTTACTATCCTGTCCTCATGCTTTATTGAGTGAACTACTGAACAGTTTTGTAAAGCATGAGAAATGCAGGTGGTGGTAATCCCATGAAGGGAAATACGTCTGTGGAAGCAGTGTGCTTTTGTTCAGAAATGTAGCTTTCTTGCCAAGTAATTTACCTTTTTTTTTTTTTTTAAGTTTATCATTGCTTTGAAACTGAGTGGGTTGCTGGAGGAAGTAATTAATTTTTCACTGGCTATGATGAAAAATGCAAGCTTGATCTGCTATTTTAAAAGTTGGAGGGGCTCATCAGAGCTCTAGAATCTGAAAGTTGCAGTCTTTTAGTGTATTTTAATCAATGATAGGATGTTGTGAAATGCATATATGACCTCTGGAATGAGTCAGACTCCTGTTGCATTGTTTGGTGGTTAGGCTGAAATGTCACTTTTGTTGGATTCTTGTTGAAACTCTACCACTGAGTAGCAGAGGAAGGATGTAGAATAGACTGCTTTAAGCATCACACTGCAGCCCTTTTGGAGTCACAAAGCAGGTGGAAGGTATATGTTGTAAAGAAGGAATTGATACCAGATCTTTTGATGTTTGTGGGGATGGTTATTTAATTACCAGGCTGATTTATTTGTAGGATCAATGCATGGATTAAAAATAATTTCCTGTCACAAAGCTCGTTTAGGGAAAGTGACTGTTGTCAGAAGTACTGAATTACCCTTGGGAGAGGAAAATGTGGAAGCCCAGTCAGCAAAGTTAATTGCAGCTTAGAGGAGCGGGTCCTCAGTGCTGTGAAGAGTCAAGTGGTGGTTCTGTGGTGCGGATGACTGTTCACATCAGTGGGTAGTGGGGAGTAACAGGAGTATATCTGTGGAGTGAAATGGTTCAAGCTGAAGACGTGGTGTTCTTCCTTTCTGCCTTTCAGTATCTCTGTGTGCTTGGTTCTAGTCCGGTGCTGAGGGCTTGGCGTCAAATACCTTGACAGGTATTTGGTTCATGTGCTTTGAGACAGGTGAGTGTTGGATACAAATGTGTTTTAAGTGGGGATGACTGAGAGATTTACTTAAACCAGCAGTCCTGATTTGAACTTAAATACTGATGGGTATTGAAGTCACTCTAATTGCTTGCATGGGACTGCCCTCCTGGTGCTCTAGCACTTTTCTGATCTTGTGCTGGGTTGTTTCTGGGCTCTGAACACACCAAACACCTTATTGTTCAAGTTAGTTGAAACCTTTTTTCTACCGATTTTTTTTATATTAAAATATTTCATTGGAATGTGTGACAGATACTGTTGCCATGTGTAGAAACAAGCTAAGTAGGTCAGTAAAGTCACTTTTGTTGCCTTGGTTGTCTGCAGGGCTCTGATGCTGTACCCAGAGCTGTGGGGTTTGGAGGGATGTACAGGCATCTCAGTGATCAAGTCTAAGCTTTAGGCTGAGCAGGGCTGAAGTCATTAGGCTTCACTTGTTCTAGAGATTTGTCTTTCTTGGGCAGCAGTGGCAGAGAGCAGGCAGCTCCTTCCTTTGAAGCCACAGGTATGTGCTGAGAGCACTGCTTTCAGCAGTTCTGGATCAATGGCTCCTGCTGCCGTAATTCTGGCTCAGACTTACTGTCTTTATTACAGTGGGTTTCCCCAAGAAACCAAGTCGGTGTACATCCATTATAGCCTGTTTGCCTTGTGCTGATCTCTAGACCTTTCCAGAGGTGGTGGAAAGTGCTGTATGTAGAAGTTTCAGTGCAACTGAACACTGTCAGTGTGACCAAAAAAAGATAGTTTTACCATCTTCCTCTGTAAGAGATGGGCTGCAGCAGCATGGTTTCCTGCTGCCTCACCTCCTAGGAGACAGAACATAAGGTCCCTTGGATTCCTCTTTTGAGGCTTTGAGAGTGTCCTGTCTTTTTCCTGACGTCATTCTTCACATATGTCTTCAGCAGCAACTACTTCATTGTGCAGATTCTTTGCTCCTGTGGTTTCTTATTGTCCCAGTTGTGCTATTTGTTATCAGCTGTGGTTGTGGTTATTCAAGGATGATCTATTTTCAGGCACTATTAATGAACAATACTATTTGGTAATACTACCTCTAATTTCTTGTCTGTGTGAGTGTAAATACTGATGAGCAGGCCCTGGGCTGAATTTCTTTTTAGTATTTGGATGAGCTCTAGACAGAGAGGGACCTAAGGCAAGTTTTCTGTGAATAATGTTCACAAGTACTTTAGAAAATTACTTTTACAACCAATGTAAGACTGTGCTATCTACTAAGAGTAGTTCTCTTCCTCACTATCTTTTGTGTACCTACTACATGTGCAGCCTTTTGTTAAATGGATCCAGGCTGCTTATCTGTAGGAGAACTGTGGGGGAAAGAAAGAAATATGGATTAGCAAGCTGATGTGGCTCTTTGCATAGGTTAATGAATGCTAGAGCTGATGGCATCAGGACACATGGTTGGGGACAAGGAGAATGAATACCTGATTAACCTTTTGAGAGGCAATGTAGATTTAGTGTCTTGAGTTAGTGCCATCACACATCCTAACAGTGGAGATATGGGGAAAGGGGAGCAGGGAAGGAAACGGATATCAGAGATACAGGTTCACACCATGTGGAGAGCTGGATTGGTGAGCAGAGCCATCTTAAAAGATCCTAGTAAGAAGCATTGTATTTAAAACTGGATACTTTCTTTGGTTGTTAGCTGTATAGCTGAACAAACAGCTGCCAGGCAATTATGGAGTCTGGGATTCCACAGATGAGATCCTGGTGCCATTTTTCTAGGGAGGAGTGTTAAACAAGAAACTGAATTGCTTATGACGTGTCTGAAAGATTGAAAAACTCAAGGTGGGAGACAGGAAATGAAGATGCCATTTGTGAGGTATAAGGTATAGATGCATATGTCACTTTTCCAAGTGTTGTGGTTTTGGGTTATATTCCTTTCCTTGTTTGCAAAAAGCATCTGTCACTTGTTTACTTTCAACAAGGAAACACTATATAAAGGAAGAGTTTGAGATACTGTTTTACTTACTACTGCTGAATTGTCTGTAGGCAGCAACTAGCATCTTTTGATAGCTGTTTGAAACAAGCCACCCCGCCAAACCCTTCACATATCTCGTTTATTACACAGGAGGAATGCTAATCAGTGTTTGACTAGTTGGTGCAAACTAATAGGTGTACTGAGTGGTCCCTTGGATTTATAGAAATGCATGTATTCTGTTTAGATACAGTACCTCCTGGTTTCTGCCTCTGCCTTGCTGTGCTAATTGGGTAATGCTTCAAGTTTCATTCCTGGACTTTAACTGGGTATATAGCATTGCATGAATTCTCACAATACCTTTGTAGCTGGTGTTTAATGTCAGCTCACCTGTTGACCTGTAATGTTACTGGCCTTTTAAAGTAGGCTGCTGACAGTTCTGAAAGTGAAATTGTTTTTAATGGGGGCTTAGCTGTTGACAAATTTGCGACAGCATATCATCTCCCTTGTGTGCTTTTTGTAGCAAGGGAGCATCCCCGTCCAGGAAGCGTATCTCCTAGATTGATCTCTTGTAATTTTGTTCGCGTGTGTTTATTCCACGTGTAGCTTCCTGAAGCATTATGAATGAATCTGAGAAGCAGCTATAGATTCAGAGTAGCACTGATAGTACCTGTCTGGGGCAGTGAGTCACAGTGCCGTGGAAGAGGGAAGTAGGGGAAAAGAAGTGGGGGGACACAGTTCTTTACATCCTTTCTTCTGCATGAGTAGTCTGAGCTGCCTGACTAAAGTTGTGATGTACTCTTTCTTTTTCATCTTCAAAGACCCCTTTTTTGCAGTAATACAGAAATCTTAGTCTAGACTAATGCCTGACCTAGAAAGTGTTGAAAGATCATACAGTTGTTTTGTATCCCTTTGCCTCTGCAATTTCTTTGTAATCTTACATTGTAATAGGGTGTCCCATAGTTCTCTTGCTGCATACAGCAGTCAGTGCAGTGAAGTGCAGTTGGTTTGTCTTGTTGCATCAAAACAGTGTGACCAGATGATCTTCCAGCTCTTTTTAGGTGGCACTTTTAGACAGATTTTTACCTAAATATGCTATGGACGTTTTCTCAAAAGTCAGATGACTTGCCTTAGTACAAATATTGCAGGGTATTTCTTTATTTACCTTGGCGGTGGTTGTCTCCTGAGAACAACAACAACAAAAAGGCAGTTTTAAATTTCTTCTGTTGAATGTCTTTTTTGTGTGGTCCTACACGAAGTATTACTTTCCCAGATCTGTGAAACTGAACTCTTGTTATTTGGACTCTTCCTTTCTAATGCTCTGTCATCATGCTGAATTGAGGACATCCTGAAGAATGTTAAAAGGTTTCTGTTAAGTTTTGTGCATGTGACTGTCTAGTGGCTAATAAATGAAAATCTGTATGCCTTGGTATTGACTTGGGAATATTTTGGTTTTGTCTTTCTCCCCCTTCCCCCATTCCCCCCACTAATATGGATATATAAAAATCTGTAGGTAGCTCTGGTCCTGTTTCTCTGCATGTGTGCTTGTAAGGAGGCAGGCACATGTGTATGGTGAAGATGCCAGTTTGTTGACTACAAGAGAGCTCTTCTGAGTTGTAACCAGACCTTGGATGGGGACCCTGCATCAAACTGGTATTCTGTGCATTTAGCAAGAAGCCAGGGAAATTTAGCACTTGCTTGTATAACATAATTTCTTTCTTAAAACTTTTTAATAGATATTGGTCTGTTTTTGGATGGTATCAACACTATATTTCCAAAGGATGCTTTGAAAGTAATATTAGTCAGATATTGGGGTTTGGTTTCTTATTGTACTTCCTGCAAAAGTTTTCCCCTGCCCTCGTTAATTCCTTATTGTACCATGTTGTAAGAGTAGAAGAAAAGCATCTTTGAGTAACTGAACATGTGTTAGTCATAAATCTCTCCAGCAGCCATAAGTTGGTATTAAAAAATTTGTGGAAGGAGCAGGACTATACTCTTTCATGTCTTGGACTCTGGCAATTGCCTGGTGCTTCTCTCTGACACTGAGAGTAGGAGGTAGGGGCCCTTATAAATGTGAGCTGTGTTCTGGTCCAGGCACTGAGCTGTAGGGGAAGGAGCTGCAGGGAGGAGATGAGATGACTTGCAGGATCAGGAAGGACAAACGGACTGACAGGCTCTTTGCAGAGAAGCTGCAGAGCCAACAGATTTGCATGAGACAATGCTTGAGTAAGTGGAGGATAGAGAACTTCAGGGGAGGCTGTGACTTCTGCCACTAGGCCATGTGGTGTCGGATGCCATGGACCTGATCATGCATAAGAAGCAGATAAAGTCAGCGCTAGAAAACTGGAGGAAATGTCATCATTCCAAGACACTAGTACACATGTGGGACAGTGAAAACAATTAAGGAGTCTTCTTGAATGTGTGGAGAATGATTTCTTGATGCAAATGATTGTGTTAACTAGAGGACATGCTGTGCTGGACCTCTTACAAAGAGGGAGAGGTAATCAGGGATGTGAAGCCTGGGACTACTGAGAAATGGTGAGGTTTAGGTTTCCAAGAGGAGTAAGACAAACAGCAGAATTGCAGTCATGGACTTTGGAAGTGCAAGTTTTTTCCCAAGCCAAGGATTTGCTTGCCAGGGTGTCATGAAAGGCCGTTTTGGAAATCACAGTGGCTCAGGAGAGCTTGTTTATACTCAGTATAGTCTTCTCCAAGCAGAGGAACTTGGACAGAGTTCAAATGTGTAGAGCAGATGAAGGCAGGGATAGGTTTCCTGGAGATGGAGTGTGCAGGGGCATGATTAAGGAACCCAGAGCTCTGCTGGTGTTGACTATATATTGAAGGATGTGAAGGAACAGGAGGAAGTTTTTGCGTCGTAGCTGAACTTGTGAGGTAGTCAGTTTAGGTAAACTACTAAGTGACTGAAAAACTTGATCAACTCTTAAAGGTGCCAGCCATAATTGTTCAGTTTTGTTTATTGCTTTTTTAAAAAGCTCTCAAGGTGGGAGAAGAACTTGCAAAGCAGAACAGACTAAATTTTATTCTACTATGTTGGTAGATGGGCAAATACATAATTAATCAATAGTCCTTGGTTATGCAGTGTGAAAGAAAGATGCTATGTCTTTGACCATTTATTGCATCATATTTGATGAGAAAAGGAAGCCTCTTCACAGATAACTTAAAAGCTTATTATGGAAATATGACCTATGGTGCTTATTTATTTATTTATTTTTTTGACTTGGGGGATGTTTTTTTTAAATTGCTTACCACCTGTAGCAGAGCTATCAGGTTCAGCTTTGTGGAAGCCTTTTTCAGTGAAGATTTTAATTGGCATAATAAAATTACCAAAATGCTGATGTGATTCTGAGATGGTATAAAAAGGTAATAATAAAAGTACATATAATCCTCCACTTATATCTTAATTTTAATAAAAGTCGAGTGTAAAATTCCAAGAATAATATCCAGGGAAGTTTAATAATAGCTCATGTTTATGACAAACTTTCGTATATAATTTTGCTGATCTTGTGGTTAATGTTTTTCAATTTTGTTTATGGTGCTTTAGCTGTTTGAAAGCTCAGTTCAACTTTTGGGAGATGGTTTCGTTCCAACATGCACAGCTGTTGTGCTTAACTAGCACTTCTGGATGATGCTGCTGGTTTAAGTATTGGAACTGTCAGTCCCCTAGCAATGGTCGTGAACTCAAGAAAAAGTTAATTTGCTGACCCTGATTCAGATTTTTTTTTTCCTTAAAGGCCTTTCCTGAATATAACAAAGGTGGTTATATTGCCTGACTAATGTTTGTGTTCTGTAGAGATGAGAAACTGTAATTGGAATGTGTTGGAGACTAACATGGGGGGAAAAAAAACTCTGGAGGGAGCAGGCAGCCAAAAAAAAAAAAAAAAAGGCTGTGATAACAAGTTTTAGGTGCTGTGACACTTCTGTAGCATTAGGGCTCTGGCAGGTCTGCTGTCTGGTGCGGTGAAGGCTTGGTGCTGGAAGCCTGCCCAGCTTGGCCTGCCTGTTGGCACTCCTAGGTCACTCACTTGTGCTGTGAGAAAGGATCCCAAGCGCCTCTGAGTGTGGATGACTTAGTACTGCTTGCTTGTATGCATTTAGCAGCTGCAAACCTTGTCTGTGTGGGAGGGAAGGGACTGTGGTTGAGGGGCTGCCTTTGAGCACTATTGCCTGATAAAATCAGAGCATGGGTTTTGTGAACCTTTCTTTTTGTAAAAGAGAGTGAAATGTAGAATGGTCGAGTTTGGGCAGCCTCACTGCCTGCCACAATGAGTGACTGTGGGGATTTGAAAACCAATTGCTGTTCTTTTGTTCTTCTCTTACGCTTTGCTTTGTCGTAAATTTTAGGTAGATTAAACTTAACTATGTGTGTGTTTGCTTGTGTTGTTTACCTTGTTAAGCCTAGCAAAATTTTTGAGAACTATGGAAACCACTGTTAGATCTCTCATACTTTCAGTTTGAGAAGCCATTTTTTAGTGTTGGTTGTACTATAATACTTGATAAATTCAGGAATTGGTGATTCTCTATGCAGTAATTAAATGATGAATTTAAAGCTTTATTTTTACAAGACTAGTCCTAGTAAGGATTTTGCTATTGGATTTTGTAGTTTTAATGTTCTTTTATTTTTTTAGATGCTAGCTTTTATTTGATAAGAGTATATAGAGAGTCTGTAGGTACCTTAAATAGATTACTGTTCTCTGTTAATACAGAGTTATGACTAATGTGGGAGAGATTTTAAATGTATGATTGATAGGGTTTTTTTGATAATAAGCTGAATTTGAATAGCAAATGTAATTTTTATTTTTCTTGTGAGTCAGTTAAAGTGTAATTTGTATTTGATTTCTACTTGTTGAATGTTTTGAAAAGTTTTTAGTATCATTCTTGAATTTGAGTTGAACTGAGCCTGAAGTTTTGTCACGTGCTTCTTGTTCAGTATCTGTGGAGCTCAAAATTGGCAGATAAACTTAGACTGTGGTCTCTGCAGTACTGACATTTGTTGACAGCCGGAGTAAAGCTAACAGGAAGAGTAAGTTCCCATTTACTCTTTTCTTTTCTCCTTTAGAGGAAGTACTGTAACTCTGCTGCAAGTTATCTTCAATAACTTAAGAGAAAGGTGTACGGTATTCCATGTCTTAATGTGTCTAACTCAGTATTTGTCTGATAATAAAGTTTGCTTCTGTGCTGGTTTGTTAGCTTTTTTGTGCAGAGCATTTTCCAATTTAAGTCAGAAACTATAATGGATGTTTTCTGTCAATTAGTTCTGAAAGCTAATTTTTTTAATTAGGGTGCTGAGATTCAAGAAGTGACACTGCTGTGTTAGGATTTTTTTTTTTGGTAAAGCTCTAACGTAAAGAAGCCCATCAGCTGAACTAAAGCATAGAATTTTATTACAATTTTTTACCCTCAAAATTCTGTGAGTAAAGCTAACAAATTAACTTGGGTAAATTCATTTTGCAGGCAGGCATGCATGCCTAGGTATTCTCTGCACCAACATTCTTTCTGCAGAAGAAATTTCTGTTGTATGCCTTCAAGCAATTAAGCCAACAGTAGCCTTCTCATAGCAAAATAGATCACATGCTCTTTAAGAAACCAGAGGTGTGGTAAGCCTAGGATGAAGGTGGCGGTTTGCTTTTAAGTTAAAATGAAAATTTAACATACTTATATATGAATTTCATAATGGAATGACACTTCTAAAATTTAACTTCTAAGCTTGTTTGGAGTGATACTTTCAATTTGGTTGCTATTATATTTGTTCACTCCCTAGCAGCTCTTCTCTAAAGATAGTAAGGAAAGCACTGAGGTTGCATTCAGTGGAAAAAAGGTTCTGTTTTTGCTCATAATTTTGCCCTGCTTCATGTGCTGGAGTGAAGAGGTTATGTTTTGTTTTCAGGCTCTCTGGTTCTTGAGGGGAAAATGCTTTGAATTCCATTGTCCAAGCATGTAGTAGTTAACATTTCTTGGACAAGTTGCTGTAGAATCTCTTGTACTTAGCATGATTGGTAGGGTTGATAAGATGTGTTTGATAAGCCAATGAGGTGAGGGGTGTGGGTCATAGATTTGAGAGTGCGAAATCTGTGTGCATATGTGGACTAGAAGCTGGCTTTTTTTAGGGAGAGTATTTTGACAGGAAGCTTGTGAAAAACTCTTGAGTTTTGAACTTTGTTAGTGATCCACGCTTGCTTTGAAAAGTAGACTCTGAATGGTGTACGTCTCAGGTATGTCGTGCATCCATACCTAAATGACTTCATTCAGGGTTTTTATGGAGCTTTGCTTTTCTGTTGTATTTGCATTTACATATATTTTAGAACACTTAGAACATTTGAAGGAGAAACCTCTGAGTTTCTCTTTAAATAATGTTATGTTAGCGTTATCCGAACAGGAGCCTGTAGGTTGCTGCCTGTCCTGTGTAGTCCCACAGGGGGAGAGTACTTTGAAATGGGACAAGGGTTTCATTGTGAGCCTTTGATCGTATTTCAAACAGTCTGGGGCAGCGGAGGTGCAAGGAAGTGTGTGTGAGGGTTCCTGCCAAGTTCAGGCACAGTCGTGTGGGCAGGCAGTGCTGGATGCAGAACCAGTGTGCCTGTAGCAGCAGTACCACCCGTACCTGCAAGAGAGCGCCCTGCTGCTCTGGCTGCCGTTGGGTGTAAAGTGTCTTCAGCTAGAAGGGTACTGTGGGCTGCTAGAATGGGTCTTTGTACTTTCTTTGTTCTTCTGCTGTCTACCCTGTTTTTCCTATAGTGTTCTCAATTTTTGATCCTCAGTTTTAGCTGTTTTTTTTTTTTCTCCGTGACAATACCTAGCACAAGCAGACATGGTTGTGGAATTTCTTCACACTTTCCCCCCATATTCTTTCAGTATTGTTTTCTTCTTTTCCCCTTCATCTGTTGCGTAAGTGATGCACCATACATTGAAGAATATGATCAGCCATTGTGCAAGTTTAGTGATGGTGCATGATTATCTTGGGCAAGAAAATGGAGTGTATTACAGACGTAGGAGATGGTGGTGGTTGTAATTCCCTCTCTACTCCTTAGCATCAAGAACAACTCTTAGATTCTGTGCTAGATAGCAAGCCCTGGGCTTTACCATTAGAGATTGTGTTAGTTGTGTATGTAATTGGACTGAGAGAGATGGAGGGATGGTACTATTTTGGAAGTAGGGAAAGATAAAATATTTTCTGAGAAAGCAGCTACTACTAAGTTCTTATTTTGCTTCTTGACTGACCACCTCACCTGCCCCCATGAGCTATTTATTGAAACAAGAACATTGTCTTGTATCTGCTTTCTGTCATGGAAAGTGAACTTTGCTTATGTCAATGAGTTTCGAAGCTAGCATTTCTTATTTCATAGCTCTGACTACATTTATATTGTTTCAGTAGAAAGGATGCTTAAATTGTGAAACTGAACTTTGAAACTTGAGGTAGGTTGATTAATCTTCTTAAATTAAGGAAATTTATCTGTCCTTTTCCTCCCCTCCAAAGAACGTAGATTTTTTTTTTCCTCACTTGAACCCTGAGATGAATTGCCTTGCTTTCAGCATGTCCTTTTCTGCCAGCCTATATGCACATGGTAAAATAGATGAATATTTGACATTTACCGTGTTAAAACAAAAAGCCAACAAAATTCATGAAAATCTCCGAGAGCTGCATCTTATCCAGGTGGCCTGCTGTTTGAAATATGACTCCTGGTGAGTATTGTACTCTTAGCCCTAGGATTCAGTAATGAGATTGAGTGGTATCTTGCGTGAGCACTTCTGGATGATTGACAGTGAGGTGATGTGAATCATCATTTATCAGGATATTATCATGCCTACCCTTGATAATTTCTCCCTGCTGTCTGGGGAGGTGGTGAAGACAGATAGGACTTTGTGATGTCAAAGTAATTAGTGTGTGTTGGTTTCCAGCTGAACAAACTGGAAACTAATGATCAGGTAAATGAAGATGAAGTACATTAGTGTAAGGATGAAGGTGCAAGGACCTTGGGGAAGAGCTTATCAAAATTTCATGGGGGTTATTTGAATATCTTACAATTTGTGCAGTTGCAAGCAATATTTTTAAACTACTAAAGGATACTTCTGCAACAGTCTATTTACATGTCCTTTGTTGATATCTCTTCTAGTGAGAAGGTCAGCACTAGGGTTAAGGACGTTACACTCTCTCCTGTAAGGCCTGGGAACTCCTTATGATTTTCATAAAATCTAAATAGTCAATTTCCAGCTAATGGCAGCAATTTTGAGTTAAATGTTAAGGTATTTCAGTGTACACTGAGAAGGTTAGATTTTCCAGTGACTCTTCCCATTTTAAAGTGGAGAGATTACTATCATTTGGCTTTTTCATATTTGACCCATTACTGGATCTGTTATTAAAATATTTTAATGTTGCTCAGTACATCTGTAAATATCTTTAAAAATGTGGACTTCACTACATAATCTGTGCTACTGCAACAGGCTTTTAACAGGCAGGGTGGTTTCATGGTACAAGTTCTGAAAATTTTATGGATATGTCATTAGTGAAACATATTTATAACCAGAAGAAACTTTGTGTAGGTGTGTACAGCTATGCCAGTATTTCAAATAATGCTTAATGCACAAGACTGGCTGAATGTAATTGCTATACCGGCAGCAAGTGATTTGAGTTAATTTTATCACATGTGATTAGATATTGCTAATTGTAATTAACTGATTGAAAAGCTGTCTGTTTTACATGCTTGCTTTTCAATTATTAAAATGGTAATTTACTCATTGCCATTTATCAGTAAACTTGTATTAATATATGCCAGTTTCCCAGGTACCTCCAAGAATAACATACCTGCGACAGCAAAGTTTTATAATTAAAGCCTTATGGCAAAATTATTCTTTTGGCTAATTTTTATGTACACAGCTTTCTTCTTTTTATTTCAGTTGCTTCTTTGGTGGAAGTGAGTGGGCTAGAATCTCTGGCAGGAATTTGTCCGTATTAATATGGCTCATCAGAGACATTATATTTAATTGGAGAGCCTGCGGTATAGTCGCAGGAGGCTGAAGGGAATTATTTAGCATTAGCAATGTCTCGTCTGGGAGTTGTGCACTAATCAAGGAGCTTGTGTGTTAACTGTAGGGATGATGGGAGTTATGACGATTATGACATGTGAGCACATGTCTGAATGAGAACTGGACAGGCAATGAGTTAATCAAGAAATATATTAAATGGCTCCCATGCTGCTTCATTATTACTCTGTAGAGTGCCTGTCAGATTGTGTACTTTAACAAAAAGTAAAATGAAATCTAATAAATAGATATTTTTGCAGGTAAAGTTTGGTAAACCAAGTTTTTAAACCAAGAACCTCTTTCCCCCTCCATTTTTGAAGTGAATGTGTGCTTTTAATTGCTGTGTTGAAAAAGAGTAAGTGACTGCTTGGCCTGCAAAATGTATTTAAACACGTTCCACTCCAATCTGCAAGCTTTTGTATTTTGTAAAATGCTTGTTTTAAGTAAATATGAATTATTTCCCACTTTCAACTAGATGTTTTTAACATCTTTAAGCTTTTACGTAATTAATAGCTTGCTAAAATGTAAAATTTATTGTTAGCAACTTAGCTTCAAGGAAATAGAAAAGCTAATATTTTCCATTATCAGGATGCTCCAAACCTTGTAAAGTAAAGAAACCAAACACAGCACCCTTCAACTGTAGTGCATGGACTATTTACATGCCAGGTAGGCACATTCTGTGCTCAGCATGGTTAGAGGCATCCATTTCCTAGCCATCATGAAATTATCAGTTATGCTGGAAAAATTCATGTTTAGAGGGAATGGAATTAATAAATTGAGCCCACCTTAAAAGAAGTTAAACCAACTGAATTATATCAGTAGGCAAATTTATCCCAGAGCTACTGAACGGGTGAACATGTGCACTTTTCCTGCTATTGTAAGCACTGCCCAATTTAATACAACTTTCTACCAAACTGTAACCTTCATGTATTAGCTTAATTAAAGCAGTATCATGGCTACTACCCAAAGTGTTAACCTGTAGGAGGTTGTTATTGAAATCCATTATCTGCAGAGTCAGTATTAGTGGTCAGCAGCAGCAGAAGTAAAACTGCAAGTAAGACCCTCCCTTGGGTGCTGTGAGCTCAGCAGGTTAAACTGTCAAAGCTTCTTAAAGGATGGATAGTTAAACCCCCCGGAGTTAAAGGTAAACCAATCATTTGCTGTCAGCAGGAAATATGACTTTATTTAGCAGGTCGGAGGGGGAAAAAACCCAAACCTAAATGCTAACAGGAAAGAAGATTTAGAAGGAACCATTCTGTAAGAGCTTGTGTTGCTGTGCTATGTAGATTCCATGCAACTTGGAAAGATTTTTTTAGATTCCAGACATTTTTGAAAAAGGAATTTATTTATACAGATGTCTTATAAAACTATACATAAGGTTAATTTATTAAACCTGGGAATATTATCATAACATCATAACGTATTATTATGTTTTGAGGAATGCAAAAATTTGTGCCTCTTAAACGGAAATAGTTGTCACCTTGCAGAAATAGGTTTTCTTTCCCTTGGTGTTGTGCAGGTTATTGCCTATATAGAATGTAATTATCTCTTTTTACCATATGAAATATATTTAGCCTTAACCAAATGTGCTATATTGAAGATCTAAATAAGCATTTACAGAATTCATATAGGCCACATGTATTTATGACATTGTAGTTAGACTGTTCTGGTAGTGGTACTTCTCATTTTGTCTAGTTTTTACTTAATCTTCAAAGGTGAAGATCTGGAGCATTTGTCTTAGGACTTCTTAAATTCTTGCCTCAAAAAAGAGAATCCCAGAAGTGATAGCTTGTCATAGAAGGGAGGGAGGTAGGTGTGGGGGGAGCACTTTACTATCATTCCATTCATTGGAACAAGATCTGTGCTTGGGTGGGGAGAACTTTGTAGTGTCCTGCAAAGAATGATCTCTTATATACCAAGCCATGTTTCCTCAATATATGCACTGTTTTTAGACTAAATCTGCTTGATGTGCTGAAATAATACTGTTTAAGATTAATGGGATGCAGTGGAGACTAAGATTCTGCTCACTATCCTTGAGTTAACTTAAGATGGAAAAGTGTATATCATAGGAAATAAACTAGGAGGTGGAAACGTTGTTAGGGAAAATACTCAATAAACTAAAAACCTCCAAGCAAATAAACAATTTTTCTAGAGTCATGCTAAAATAAAATTTTTAAAATTTGAGTTGTAGCTATGGCAGAACTCTGAGGGCTGTAAGGAAAAAAAAAATTGTTGAAAATATTTTTGTCAGGCGATCTGGAAAAAGATGGGATCACATAAAGTCTGGCATCCACATCCGTGAATGAATTGTCCAGTGTCGATAGTAACTGTGTGAAAATTGTATTTGGACAGTGCATGTTTCCTTGTCTATTCCTGCCTGTTTGTAAGACTGTACACAGTCCTTACAGACTTAGTGAGCTGGCTGCTTGTCTGTGCAGTCATTTTCAGGAGTGCTTGGTGCCTTTTCTCCATTGCACTGTTTTTATAGACTTCATCTTGACATCTGCGTCTTGAAATCTCAAAGCTGACTTGTCTTTCAAAAGAAGACTTTTGAGGGTAAAAAACTTAGGATGGATTTTATATAGAGGACTGTCTTCTTTGAAGTTGTGCTATAATGAATAATTATAATACACTGGAAGAGAATTAATTTTCTTGTAAAACTGAGTTTTATTTAAGAACTAAGCAAAGAATAGCTTTTAAGAAATCTGAACATTCACATTAGTGGAGTTTTGAAGGAAAAATGCTCTACTTTTGTAAATGTTATGTAATAACATAATATTAAGTATTAATATTTTGTAAGGCATTTTAAAGTATTTAGTTCCTCGTAAAACCGTAAGATTATGCTGGCCATGATGGTAATGTTGAGGTTTTATGATGTAGTTTTTGTTAATTATGTGTACTGCTTTAGTACTTAGCCTTAGTGGAAAAACCCCTTCCACTGGGTACCTAGAAGTGGTTAAGGGATGTGTGTATGTACATATATACACACATACACGTGCATATGTTTTCTGTTGAGCATATATGTATTGCATAGACATGAGGAAAATCTGTGTTTTAGGAAACCTGCTCTGGAATTTTGTCATCCTTAAGGTATTCTGTATTCATTCACAAACTATTTTTTCTGGTTTTTTCTTTGGATTATTTGACATTGTAGAATTTGCTTCATATTATGGCTAAATTCCTCTAAGTCTAAACTACTTGTGAAAGGAATGCTTGGGCTCTTCTGCCCCGTCTCATTCATTCACTGTATGGGATCTGATGGTCATGTGGCTGGAAGATGGTTTAACTTGCTGATCTGAGAGAAGGTTAATTTCCCCTCCCCTTAGATTACTTTTCCACTGTATCTGTTCAGTTCACTGATCTGTCTCAGCAGCACTGTAATTGCTAGAGCTGAGTGGGGAGGAGATTTTAGGGGTGGTATCATCTGTTGAGTGGCATTTGGTATATGCCTGAAGTGAGGCTTATTGTGAAACTTAATGTAAGTCTCAGTATATGGTTCATTTTGGGCCTGAAGTTAGTCCACACTGGGAAGAACATAATTCACTGTAGGTCTGCACCTTGTGTTTGTGATTTTTAAACTATTTTCAGTCTTCCAACTACTGATCCAGAATACGTTGCATTTAGTTGATGTCCGTTTTTCCCTTTTTACCTTTCTTTTAAATACTGTTGTGTAGCTGAAATGCCAGGGAGATGTGAATTCACCTGGCTGTTGTTGTGACCTGTTCTCTCAACACTAGAACTGGTTTTAGGAATCTTTGGATTCCTTCTTCAGTCCATCCATCTGTAGACATCTGAACGGCTGTGTAGTGTGTTCATCCATCTGAAAGGGGAACTCTATCTGAATTAGAGCTGAAAATGCTGGATAGGAGCATGTTTCCAGTGCATATAATGTATTGCTTTGTACTGTGGCTGAGTTTAACCTTTTTCTGATTCCCTAGTATCTTCTGGAATACCTAGCTTAATTAAGAACTAAATCTCTACTATATGAAGTTGTGTAGTTGACTGACCTTCCTACCATGTGATACTGTTTCCTAGACCTGCTTAACTAACAGCTTTCCCATCTCCTACATGTCTTAACTCCTTTAGAAAGCAAAACAAAGAAGCATGCATCAAATGCATTCCTTGGTGAGCTTGTTTTTGGGAGAGGCAGGAAAAAGAAACAGCATGAGAAAGATCTGTCCTATTGCTTTGCTAATGTGCTTAGAAGCTGAGATTCCATTAGGGAAAAGCTGACATGTGGGTGCAGATGTGTTTGAAATGCAGGGAGGCTACTAAAAACTCTGTAGGGCATCACTATTTTGTTAACATCACAAAAAACTTAATTCTTTTTCTAAAACACTTGAAGTGCAGAATCACATTACTGCAAAGATGAAACTCGTGCATCCTCACAGAGTATAATGGACTGCTCTAAATAAATATGATGAGTTGCTCGATTCCTGCAACAGATGGAGACACTTTCTTTGGTAAATACATTTATTAAGTGTCTTCCCAAATTGTTAGTGTATGCTCTGAACTAAAATTCTCCTTTTTGTCTTGGAGACTTGCTCTAGATAATGTATTCCAAAGTAAAAATAGTCTGCATGTATATGAGCGCAGTTGCAAACTTGCAGACTTTCGTCACATCAGCAAAGGTTGTGTTGAGTAGCTGTGCTGCCTCCAATCTTCACTTGAGCAAAGGAACTTGGTAGCTCTCCCACCAAGGGAGACACCAGTGGAAGGAGGCAAGGGGAATGCTTTTCCCTCAAGATTGTTAGTGGGTTTTGCTACTGATGCAATGGCTTGGAGTGAAAGATTGGGACATTCTGGTTTTCCTCTCCTGTTTGCTCTACCTCTGTTAATCCTTCAGTCCATCCAAAGGAAGACTAGTGAACAAGGTGACCGTTGACCTACTTTTTCAGTTATTCTACCAATGAAAGATTGATTGTTCCTGATTGATGTTGAGTAAAACATATTGGAGGTTGTGATACAATTTAACTATTTCATTCAATAGCAAAATTTTCAAATAGCTAAATTTTCAGTAGCAAACTAGTTCCTGGTCTTTACTGTTTTGGAGGGCTCAACACAGTAAGCACTTGCAATAAAATTCTGATGGAGAAGCCTTCTTTCTCACCATTGTTCTAGAAGGCGCTTCACTGAAGCGATCTGTCAAAGAATAAGCATATAGGAAAAGACTTTTAGGAGCCAAGGCCATTCTGGAACTCTTCTCTAGACTCTTGTCTGTAATGTCTTCAGGACTCAGGAGGCATTTTCTTCATTGTCCCTCAAGAAGCACGGTTTGAGAGTATCACTCTGACAGCTTTAGCATGGTCTGGTTTTCACAGTAGGAGTAATCAGGCCTCTACGTACAATGGGGAGTCCTTTCCTCTTCATGATGCAAGTAAAATTGTGTGACTTTTTAGCAGGAAACAACATTCCAGAGCTTCATCCATGGAAGAGAGAATTGAGATTCTTTTTCTTTTTTTAAGGTTGCAAAAATAAATTCATGTGTATAAGTGAGAATGCAAACAGATGAAAGTCTTGATATGTGTTTGAAATGTTCTTTCTCGTAGTGTTGGTTAGAAATGCAGTCTTCCTTGCCTGGTTCATGTTGCTTGGCTTTTAGAGATTGTTCGGTTCTACCTGGATCCATTCATTTTAATTTTAGTTGAAAACTGTGAATTTTTGAGGCCCTTGGTTAGTGGGGTTATTTACTGTCTTCAGTTTTTGACCAGTTGGCAAACTTGAAGGACAAGATCGGGAAGTAAAGGAAAGGGTGTTGTTTTTTAAAATTTATTTTTCTCAGCTAGTGTCTGTGAATCAGGGATCTAATCCTGCAGATAGGAACGGATGGGCTGTTTCAAGGCTCATTATAGACTTGGAGGGGAATAGAAGTAAATGCCCTTCACCAAAACATGTTTGAAGGCCACTGAAGAATTGTTTTGCATAGCCCTTGCATAACTATTTGTGGGCCATCAAATTAAAATAGTTTAAAATAGGCTTGCAGAGAAATCTATTTATGTTGACTCTGCAGGTTGACCTGTTTATTTGCATGAATTTTTATTTAGGTTTTTGAAATGCTGAGTAAAATTAAATATGGGAAATAAAGGATAGTTATGCTATTTGTCTTTCACAGTTTCATTTTTTGTGTGCTTTAGACATGTTTCCGTTATTTTGTTTTAAGGTTAAGTGCTGTAGTCGTGTGGTAGTATTTCTTTGCAGATAGCACTTTAAAGACAGTATGAATACTGTACACTATGTGCTCATACTTATTGCATTATTGGTGTGTGTATTTTAGTGTCAAGCTAAAGACGCTTAGGTCAGATGAAAGATTTATTTTTATCAAAGCAGGAAATTTGAACCTTTTTTGCATCTGTTTGATTTTTTTTTTTTTTTTGAAAACTCAAGCCTCTTCAATGCCACAGGCTTTTTGTTCTGTTTTGTCTCTTTTGGCAGTGGTGCTGGCAAGATTTCAGGTGGTTGTGGTTTTTTTTAGCTACCTTACAAAGGATTTACTCATTAGCCCTATTTTATGGGTTGAGCTAATTGTGATTTGTCTTGCTGAGCGGTATTATGCAGTTTGGGCCAATTAAGTGAATCCACTTGCACCAACGGATGTTGTTCCAATGTGTAATATTGATTTGAGCTATAAAAGGAGAATGACTTGTTTGATTAGGTTTCTTTGTCTAAACAATGCTCAATCTTATCTAGTGTACCAAACAAAAGTGTTCTCTTCACTGAGGTTGTTTTAATTGCTGCTTAGGTTTGATTAGCACTGTATATGCAGCTATAACAGTTTCCCTATAATATAAATTCTGAAACAGCACTTAAGACTTCGGGGGAAAATGCAGCCTGCAACTCAGTATAACTGTCTCTGCTGCGTGAATATCAACTTGTGTTGAGACCTGGGGATGTGTAGGCTGACCTACTCTGAAAAACTGGGACACTGGGGAATCCCAGACATTTACCTCCTCAGAGATGGAGGAAAAGGGGAGAGTGTGTGTGTGTGTGTATGTGTTAATTAGACATTTACACTGAAGTAAATTACATCTGTCACATGATAAGCCTCAGGAACTGCTGAAGTATATAAAATCGTTTGTGGAAGCTATGCAGATGATATTAAACACTCTGTTAGGAAATGCATGTAGATATATTTTTCTTTGTTGATAAAGTTAACCTTTACTTTTTGGAGTTGGTAAATGAGAATGATTGATTGTGAAACAAACTGGGGAGAAAAGCACTTTTTGTCATGAACCAGATCCATAAGAAGGTAACAAACCTAAGCTGCTAAATAATTATAATGCTAGGGATTTGTAAATTTTCTTGGTCTCTTTGATCGCTTTATAGATTTTATATGCACTGAAAGTAAGTGGTTTAGTTCTTTGTCTTAAAGTAATTTTTAATACAGTCTATATCCATACTGAGAACTTTTCTATGTTTAAATGTTGAGAGACATGCATATTTAAATGTAATTTGTTTATAACATAGATTTCAACTAGTGATCTGCAGCAGCTGAGTGGCAGCTGGAGAAGGTTACCTTGATACTGCTGTGTAAAACAGAACACTTCTAGGAGACCTATGTATATTTTAGGTAGCAAGTTACTAATTTTGATTTCTTGAAATGATGATTATTTGAGATACAGGTGTAATTATGAGGGTAATTCAGTAAATTCAGAGTATGGCTACACAAGAGAGTGTGCTACTGTCAAATGAATATGTGCCCCTCTCCAGGATGAAGGAGAGCTAACATAATCTAGGTAATTTGGGTACGTACTAGCTCTGATTCAGTGTAGTCCTTCTAAATTGGGTTATCTGCAAGGCAGATATTGACTATTTTTGTGGTGTTCATATCCAAAACTTTGGGTTATGGACATATTTGTCTTCTGGGGTATGATGCTGAGCCCTGGCACCAAACCTGTTTTGTAAATCCTCCTGAAATACTGAAATGTAATGTAGAAGGATCTCCAAACCCAGCTGCGGCTACTGTTATCACTGCACTCTGCACCCTGAGAGCTGCTGCAGCCTGGAGTGGTGCTTGGAACCAGTCCAGGCCAAAAATGACTGGCAAGTCATCCCCAATGGACTCCTTGCTTTACTTGCCTATTTGCTGGAAAAGTGGTGATGAAACATGAAGCTGCTCCTGTGTAAAGTTCTGTCAGGATTTGCTAATTTAGGTACCTTGCCGTGAAGATGGCTCCTGGATGTAAACTAGCTTTGTAACCAGTGGCCACTTCTGTGCAGTTTGCTTCTGAATGAATCTGCTTGTTGGACTTGAGCTAGCTCTTGTGTCCATTTGTGGTCAGGAAGACTTGTGTAATAAAATAATTGTTGTACTTCAAGTTTTTCCACTTGACTTTGTATCTTAATCCAAAAATAGTTACACCATTTAATAGTATTCATTCTAATGTTGTTCTGCTAGGACTCCTTGTTAAATCCAGAGTTTTATTATTAGTAGCTTATTTCTCATAGATACAGGAGTCTGTAATGAGCTGGTTGGTTGTTTGTGATTGGTTTGGATTTCCAAAGGTAACTGTATTTAGTCTCTAGTTTTTGAATTAGGTTGAGGTTCTATAAAATGAAGATTCAGTAGGTTTCGGTTTTGTTGTTTTTGAAATATAATTAGCCTTCATGAAATAGACTACTTAAAGTATAAAACTTTTACAGAAATTAAACTGCTTTTACATACAAGATGTCTTTCCATGATTTCTAGTTGTTTGTATTCTCTAACATAACAAGCCCTTAGTAGCTGCTTGAGATTTATCTCTTGAGGCCCAGGTAGCCCAATGTGATTAAAACCTGCATTATAAACCATTAAGCACTTCGTTTTGACTGTTTTCCAGCCTTTGTTGTTATCCGTTCATGCTTGAGATTGCAGGGCCAATTCAGATATTTATGAAGGAATAGCATTTTTTCAAGAACCTCCTGTGAC
The DNA here is from genome assembly GCA_013398955.1 of Callaeas wilsoni. NCBI lineage: Eukaryota > Metazoa > Chordata > Aves > Passeriformes > Callaeidae > Callaeas > Callaeas wilsoni. Next base: position 23,305 of record VWPU01016661.1, on the reverse strand, counting down.
TTGCTTCTTTGTTTTTGTTGACATTGGGATTTTTTGTGAACTAAAACAGAAAAGGGAGAAATTACACCTCTGAGGTTTTAGCTGTTTAGGGACAGGTTTTGAATACCTAGGATTGTGTGATTTAAGTTGAGTACTTAAGCAATCCTTGAATTTGAAAATCAATATATTTGAAATTTGTAGTGCTTGAGGAAGGGGAGTTGCTGGATTCTTTGGACTGTCTAGAAGTATTGCATTACAAGTTAGCTTCTACAGAGGTAAAGGTTTAGTGAATTACTGTGTGAAGTAGGCAGCAGTTGGTAGTAAGCTGAAAGTTTCAGTTGTCATGTAGACTCAAATGATGGCTTTTGTTATAATGTTTGCCAGTAATTACATTTGTACTATACTAAAAAATCTATGATGTATTTGTGTTACAATATTTGGAGTATTCTTCATGAACTACAATGCATTGTTAAAGAAATCTAAATGCTAAGGGGAATTGTCATTATGAATTGTTAGGTAGCAGATTTCCAGTTTATATGTGTGCTGGTTTACTCATAATAAAAGTAGATAGGAGAAGCCCCCAGATGGAAGAGCTGTCACTGGAACCTGAAAATCTGGAGGTTTTGAACTAGTGGAGGTGGAATGGAGACCTATTTTTCTGAGAGATTTGCCTGGTGCTCCAATGAGGTGTATCAGGTAACATGAATGTGATATGGTTACTGATTTGCTGTTGTGTTATACCTGTGTGAGGTGTACGAGAGTGTGTTCAAGGCTGAACGGGCACTGAACTAGAGAAGGCACCAACAACTTGCAGTAGGATGAACACGGAGAAATGGATTTACCAGGTTACAGGGTAAGGTGGGAAGGGAAGAGTTGAAAGTCCGAAGAGTTGAATAGCAGTGAAACATTTCAGAAAGGAGTGGGGGAATGTTGGGGAGAAGTGCACAAGACCATTTAAATGTATAAAATCAGTTGATTTGCAATATCTTCTGTGGCTGTTTTTGGTACTAGTGGGACTGTGTTGGTGTCTTAGTGTGAGAAGTGGCTGGGTGTGGGGTTTTTATCTTGATATCTAGAAATAGCTAATGATATTTTGTTCTTTTCTATAAGGGAAGCTTTTGGTTTTGTAAAACATGCATACTTAATTAAGCTTAAGCTTGAATGACTTTTAGAAATGTGAGCCACATTGGGATTCAGAAGAACTTTAAGCATATAAACTGATCATGAAGATAAAAGGTCACATGCTGTTTCTTCAACTTAGTGCTCTAGGAAGGATGACACAGGCTAATCTTGATAGCATTTGATCAAAATAGATTACTTGGTTGCTGCGGTGTACGTACTAGAAAGCACTAAAACCTGCTGCACGGTTGTCTGTGCTAGTGCTTAGGATTTGTTTTGGTTTTGCTCTGTTTGTATTGTGAGACCAGTGCTGTAGTGATGAAACAAAACAATTGTGACTTTATAGAAGCAATAGTTGAAATGTGAAATGTGTGGCAATTCCAGGAGGTTATGTGAACTCTTGTATACTTGAGAATATAGCAAATTCAGAAGCTGTTTAAGAGATGCCTCCAGAAAGAAACGTGGAATTAGATGGCAAGTTGATATGCTTCTTATTGGTAGGATTAACTTTTGCCAAGTTCAGAAAAAGTCAATAAAACTGAAGAAAAAATGAAAATGCTTAATAAGTGACTTTCCTCCTTGTGATACATTTGTTACATTTACCTACTACTTATTCCTCGATGTATTGTTCAAAATATTGTCAATATTGTCTGACTGCTGCTTGTCAGTGTTTGTAGATGCTTTTTGTTTTTTTCTGGCTTTGTTTCTTCTGAATGAACTAGTAGCGTATCTAGACTTTGTAGCTTCTGACCAGTTTGACACACCTGATAGCCTTCATACTACTTGCAAATAAAATTCCTTTTCACAAAGAATGAAATTTCCTCTTAATAAACCAAAAATATTATGCAGAATCACAGAATATTCTGAGTTGGAAGGGACCCACAAGGATTGTAGAGTCCAGCTCTTAGGTGAATGACCCATAGAGAGATCAAACTCACAACCTTGGTGTTATTTGCACCATACTCTGACCAACTGAACTCATGTCAGGGTCTTATATTTCTCAATATTAATACTAATTTTCTAAAAGAACACTATTTTTAGGCAACGTATTCTCAGTTTCAAATGCTAAAAATATCAAATAGCTTTAAAAATTGGTAAGCATTGGAAATGTCAAATTGTCATTCTAAACAACTCTTACTGACAGCTAACAATCTTACACAGTTTAAGCAGTGACATGCTTTCTTAAATACATACTGAAAGGGAGCTTACAAAATGCAGAATGAGGAAAAACTAATTGTTTGGTTTCATCTTACTTCAAAGAAAAGTATTCTGAACTCTGAAAACATGTTAAAGACCAATCCAATTAAACTTTTTAAACTTAAAGATATGCATTCATGTGAGATGTCAGAAGACATCTAACTTCAAACCTAGCTATTTTATTATTCTTGGTAAAATGCTGGAGATGTTTGTGCCTTTTTTGTTTGACGAAAAAATATTTGGCAAATGCATATAAATGAGGATACAATGGATTAGAAATCAAACATGAGCCTGCTTAAATAATTCTCAAGATTTTCTGGTTCACGTGTAGTGATATTGAACTCTTTAGTCATAGGCTTTAATTTGTGCATGGTGCTGACCTGATGCTGTGCAGGGACACTCATTGCATCCCTTCATTCAATTCACTCTAATTATCCCCAACTTCCTGGGGAGCCTGCTTAGAACTGGTCATGAATGTTTGTTATTAAGTATTAAGATATTAGACTACCCTGGTTACAAGTAACAAAGTAGTTTCTAGTCTGAATTTACATATAGATGATCAGTATAGGAAGCTGAAATTATATTTGTCTTGATTTTATTTAATAAAATTCAAAATAATGTACTAGAATAATAAAACATTTTAACAGTGACTTAAGCTCAGAGTTAAATGAAATGAGATTTATTGTGCAAGTACTTGTATGCCAGTGTTGGTAATTTCAGTGTGTATTTTAGAGTGGTTATGGTATGTAAATGATCTTTGACACAATCAGATTTGTGTGCATGTAACTGGGTGATGTTAATTATTTTTGCTGGGAGCATCTGTTAATGCAGAATATTGCCTCTTCAGGTTCACGTGAAAATGGCGGATGAATCAGTCTGTGTTGGCCCAGCTCCCACCAGCAAAAGCTACCTCAACATGGATGCCATCATGGAAGTCATTAGGAAAACCGGGGCCCAAGCTGTGAGTCTGAATGTGTCTATCTGCTGCAGCTGTTTCGTATATAGAAAGGAGAAAAGCCAGAGTTTGTATTTTTTTTTTAAGGTGTGTGGGGGGGAAGTGATTGAATATGCTATTCCAGTTAGTTCATGTCACATGAGTTAAATGTGTCTGAAATCGCTACTGGAAATCAAAGGCTTTGTAGCATCTGGCAGCACTGGTCGCTGATCCTGCAGGTGGCTGCTGGATTCAGCTTTCACACCAGGGAGCAGCTTCAGTTCATTTCCAAATTTGCTGGGGGAAAAAAAATCCCAATTAGTTTTGTGTGCTAACCCTTTATATGCCATAATGGCTTTTTTGAACATTTTACAAAGTGTGTCCAGAAAGGCTTTTGCTTAAACTTCATTTGAATCACTTTCTATGTTATATATATGTTACTTGCAGGAAGGTAAATGGTGCATCCCATAATTGTTTTTGTTTCAGAATGTTTACAAAATGTACATTAGCTTATTTGTGTAAATGTGGGCAAGTCTGCCTTTTTCTCTCCAGGTTGGCCAGAGATTCAAAGCTTAACAGGAATCAGTAGGAAAAACTAGTATGTAGTCATGTTCACATTCCTAATGTTCTTTGTTCTGTCACTGAAATAAATGTATTATTGAGAGCTACTGTACACAGAGCATTTATTAAAGCAAAATTTGATGTGTATATATGAGCAACAGTAACTATCCTTGAACAGTTGCATCAGCACTGTAATTTCTTTCAAACATGATGTTTTGGTGTAGTGCCTTTAGGGGCCAAAAATTTTCTTATGAACAAAACCAGTATTTTCTTCCCTTTGAGTTTCTGAATATGAAACCAATATTTCTGAAATATTGGCTCTAAAAGAGGTGAATAAAATGGCTTATGCTTTGTCTATCAGAGTATATTAGATCAAGACCCTTAAGTGACTTGCAAAAAGTAAAATGAAAACTTTCTCATGCTCCTCTCAAGTAATCAGGCTGAATGTATATTGGGGTGTGAGTAGCAGGTGAGGCACACAGGATGCTTGACACAGACTAATGAAGGAAGTATATTGTGCTCTCCAGCCAGGGTCACTTGAGGTAGGAGGCTTAGGACTGTGGACCTGTGCACTACTGTTGTGGTTATTGCTGGAAAGATTTTGGGATGAAGAGTTCTTTATAGTGCTTGCTGAGGAGAGCGTGGATGAGCATATATGGGGAATTCTGCAATGGACTAAAAAGAGCAAAAGGCAAATCACCAAAGGGAATGTCCATTTGCTCTGCAAACAGTTCCATTTGCTCTGCAGACAACCCTGTTCTTCCTAGTTAAATAAGGAAAGTTTGTTTCAGAAATGGTGGCTCAACAACTTGACTTAGGACAGAAAAATCAGTGTGTTGAGAGTTTAAGCTATTCAACCTATTTAAGTGCTTAGCGATCTACTTCACCATCCCCGGTATCTGAAAAGGTGCTAGCAATTTTGGTGTCTGATTTCAGAACTCAATCAACTAGAATTTTTTATTTTATCTTCCAAGGTACACCCAGGATACGGATTTCTTTCAGAAAATAAAGAATTTGCTAGACGTTTGGTAAGTTATTTCTATTTGCTTGGCTGTGACTGATGCACTAGGTGGCACATATTCGCTTCAAGGTATCTGAGGAATCAAGCTACCAACTCAAGGCAGATCTAAAAGATACCTTAACATAGGAGATTTCAGTATGCTTTCTGTACACGTGGATTTCTTGCATTTCGGGGATGTAATTGCAGCCTGAGTTTTCTTTTGGGAGAATCCTGTTTGTAAGAACTTTACCTAGGATGTAAAAACCTTTAAGCATTTTCGCTTATGCCTGGACTGTTTATGAGGCTGCTCTGCAAAACTGGGTCACTGAAATGATCTAGGTTAAAAGTATCTGGTTTTAAGTGATCATTTTGGTGATTCGTAGCACAGCTGGTGAACAGCTGTATCAGCAGCCCTGAGAAGGTGCTGAACTGCACTTCGGGATGGGAATAGAAAGCTGTTTAAAAATTGGCTTCTCTGCGGGTGGTATTGTATCGTGGAGCTGCATTCTCTGAAAGGACCAAAGAGTCAAGAGGGTGCTGTTTCCCTTTGTCTGAACTTACAAAAATTATTGTTCAAAACCTCTTTACTTCAGTAAGGTTTTTGTATATCACAAACTGATATATGGTCTGATTTTATTTTTTTCCAAAAACTTTCATGCAACTTCTTAAAAGTGTGAGCAGTGCTAGGAGGAAGTTACACTCACAGTGTTTGAACAAAGTCCTGAGTGGATGCTGTATGTGTAGTCACTGCAGATCATGTGTTATTGTCAACCAATTTTACTCAGAATAAGGACAAGCACATACTACATTGAACTTCAAAGTAAAAAGCCATTGCAGCTACCAACTTTGTTATGGAGTAACTGAACCATGTAGCTGAAGAAATACCTTGTTTTACGGGCAGCAAGATAAATTTGTTTCTGCTTTTGAGAATAATTTGAACCTTTTTGATTTAGGGTAAAAAACTTAGATGAAGAGTGTGATTCCAAAATGATAGTTCTTTTGTCCTTAACATTTGTGAAACAGGTCTTCCACATATCTTCCTTGACTGTTTCTTTAGGCTTGAGTTCTGGTTGAAATACAGACCCTTACTATTTTAGTTGATTATTTGGTGTTAGAGAATACCACCTGCTCATTAAGGAGACTATTTGAGAATGAAATGTAAAAATTTCATACTTAACAGTTGCGGTGTTTTTTGTGGGTTTTTTTTTTTTTTTTGGTTTTGTTTTGTTTTTGTTTTTGTTTTAAAAGCCTGTAGACAAAAACAAGTGCAGGTTCTGTGGGATACTGAATACACCCTGCTGGGTGCTGGTGATGTTAAAGTTGAAAGGAATTCTAAACACTTGGTGTCTGCCAGGATTTACCAAATCTGGGGTAATCTCTTACACGTTATTTTCATGCAGTTTAGCAGCTTTATCACTGTTCTGCTTCATGTACCAGAGGTTCATTTTACAGGGAAGATTCCTGGCTTAATTTATAACCAACTCTGTTCTCAATGGATTAGAGCAGCAGGATAACTGGCTTTAGTTGGCAGTTCCTGTTTTTTTAGTAACAAAAAAAAATTTAATGAAATGGAAGTACTCACTTATGCTATTTTGCTTTATGTTCTGCTGCTGAACTTGGAAATTTGGTAGTTATTACTCTGAACTGGGCACATTCTGTAGTGGTGTGGTTGCTGTTTGGTAATGTTAGTTACAACATTGGTAATGTGACAGTCTGGAACACTTTTTTTGGCAGGATTAAGCAGAAATGGAGGAAATACAAACGTTCCTGTAGATCCTCTCTGCCCTCCTATTTCTCATCTTTTCGCTCAGATCCTAGAACAGTTTCTGAACAATGTCCTGAAATAATGTGGTGGCTAAAAACGTATTTGAATTTTCAGTTGGTGCTGCAGTCTCAAAATAGCTTTAATTATGTTTCAGAAACCCTGTGTGTTCAGTTCTCTAAAAATATAATAAAACAAGGTAATGTGATTTTGCTTTCTGAAATGCACTATTTAAAGTCTCAATTAAGACATAATCATGCTTCCCTTGATGTCAGTGGCTGTGGAAGATCAAACCCCTAGTGAGAACTGGTGAAATGATCTATCTTTTTGTCACTAAGGCTGCTTATATTTTTTTTCAAGACACTCTGATTAATATAGTTAGGGGGAAAACTTGCCTGCTGTTTCTTTTCTTTATTGAAGACTGTAACTGTTATGTTGTTAAACTGTTATGAAGTTGCTGAAGATGTTTTTGTTCTGTTTTCTTTCTCCCTATCCCGTTCTTTGTATATACACTATTTTGTTCTTTTGCACTGAAAGTAGCAATGGAACTTATGAAACTTATGCTTATTTCCTGGTATGCATCTGTACTTTTAAAACAAACTTCTTAAATTGGGAAACTGAGAAGGACACTAAACTTTCTAAACTTCCCAGTCTATCTCTAAGAGCAGTAATGAGCTCAGAGCAAAGCTTTGTCTTCAATTAATGCATGGAGAGTCAGTTCACATGTAATCCCTCTGTGTGTGATTTGAACAAAAGCGTGTCTTTCTCTTCATTATTGTCTGAATGATTCATGGAATAGTATACAGCTATAGAAAACACTTTTGAAGAATTTGATAGATACTTAGAGTATTGAAAATTGCTGGTCTTTATTTTTTTTTTTCTTTAGAAACTTAATTTTATTCTCTCTTAAAATGGGCAAGGGAGACACAAATAAATGATCCTTTGTTTCCAAAACAAAATTTCCAAAAAAACAATCAGTGAATGAATATCTGGCGTGTTGTTCATTGTGATTCAATAAACAAATTGGTGCATTCAGTCCTGTCTTTGTGTATGTATTCTGGTTGCTGTTGTTGGCTGACAGAAAAGAGAACCATGGCATTTATATTGAGTGAGTCTGTCAAAGACGTCATAAATATTAAGGTCAGTTTCTTAAGGATTGGTATTTGAACATGGAATCTTTTGATCAATTTATGATAATGCTGATAACATTATTATGTAGAATAACAAAATATGAATTTATGCAAGTGAATGTATTTCCTTAGAATCAGGAAATAAATTGGTACTTTTAGTTTATGCATTAAAATACATTTTCACCTAAGTAATTTCCCTCCTTCAAGGAATAATTGCATAATATTCAATGTTGTCATAAATGTTAAGGCGAAGTTAAAATCTATTGCTGCATTTTAAAAAAAATTGCTAGTATCCTTTGCCAGATGCTATGCAGAATTGCAAGAGCAGTTTTTTGCTTTCCTGCTTTAGAAGTTTGCTAGTGACCTCTGTATTTAGCTTAGCTTGCTTAATGTTTCCCATTTTTTTAAATTAATGCAGACCTTTCCTGATAAGCTCTGTTGTCTCTGTTATCTAAAGCAGGTCTTTGGAATTTGGGAAGGAGAAAGGCCTGAGACTGGGATGAGCCTTTTGGTTGACCTGTGATTGAAAGATGATATACTTTTCTGAAATTGCGATTTTTTCTTTCCTTACTTTCAAACCTCCAGAGCAGCTGTTCTGCTGGGGGGATGGGAGTGCTGAGTCAGGTGTCAGTAACATGCTGAACAGTTTGGGAGGATTGCCCCGTGGTGCCAGTGACTTGGTTTGGGTTTGTTTTTTTTTTTTTAAAAAATCTGAGTGAAGGAGGAAATGGGGTAGAATGAGGTAGAAAAGAGTTAGAAGAAAGCAAGTGTGTGGTTGGGTTGCACAGTCATTATTCCAGAGTCAGTGCTGCTGCTTGTCTAGCTGATGTTAGCAGCAAGTAGGAGTAACCTCCTGCAGCTGAGGTTATGTATGCTCTTGCTTCCCGGTATTGATTATAAACTTAGACCTTGATGCATTGTGACTCTGCTTTGCGGTTAGTCATAATGGGATCAGTTTTCTTTTTAATTTAAAGAAACACAAATGAGCTTCCACTTTACTGACTGCCATGAAAGTCCCTTGGGATGCTACTGTTAAAAACAAAACAAACAAAAAAATCAGCGAAATGATTCCTTTGCAAGCCTAGTATGAAAAATACCAGTTTGCAAGATTATAAATCTTCAAAGTATTTTGGTGTCTTGTATATATGTGATAGTTTGTGCTTTCATAAAAGGTTTTGGATTGTGGTGTATTTTCTCCAAGAAAATGATTCAACATGTGCATAAAATCTTCCCAAAATGATAGCAGTTAAAGTTACAAATGCAACCTTTATCTGGAATATTCTTTTCTGAATGCACCATTGACAATATTCTGATGCTCCGTTTCTTGATGCAAAAATAGCCAGCCACTACCTCCTGCTAAAATCCACTCCTTGCAATAGAAGCCATAAACATGGTGAGACAAAAGCATTCAATTTTGGAATCAGATATGAATGTTTTTGGAGTTCCTAGTGGAACCTGGCTGTATATATCTCTTGTGCTTTTTTAGCAACTACTGTTTGACATGACTTAGGAGAGAACAAAGCAGCCAGTGCTATTTCTTTTTACCTTTGAAGCTAGATTAACATTCTTGGTGGAATTAAAAATCCCAGCAATGTATTGTCTGAAATAAATGGGCAAACAATGTATATGGAAATGATTGATCACATGTTTGTAAATGGCTGCGAAGTTTGAGAAGGAAAAGGTAAACCAAAGAACAACTTGTGTCACCTTCTGTAAGGGGACACGTCTGATCTGTGAAGAGCTTTTGTGCAGGTGGATCTACAGACCTATGCACAGCTAATTATGGGATTCTCACCATTTAAAATGTAAACTCTTGCTGGCAGGAGTGTTTCTTTACCATTGTTGTGCATGGCTTTGTTATTTGTAAGCAAAATGTGGAGTTCCTTTATTGTGATTCTGTGGATGTTACATTTTTGAGAAACATTTGTTATGATTCTCATGCTGTTCCCACATGCATTAACTTTTTACCTGACAGCTCTTGACTGAATAGCATTTGTGCTCTCAAATTGTGAAAAAGTGGTCAAAAAAGGCAGAGTGGAAGCTTGGTATCAAGAAGCTGCTTATGGCAGAGATTGTATGCTTCAAGGAGCGGGGAAGACAGAGCTTTTAATGTGTGTTTTGTATACTATACCTTGCAGGCCGGAGTTTCATTGCCTGCCAAAGCCAGCAGTGTGTCTGCTACCACTGTGTGTGGTGGCTTAAGGTGCTTTGTCTGTTGGAGACTGGCGGTTTTGTCTGTACAGGGTAATAAAGGTTAGGCAATGTACTGGCCTAAGTGAACAGGTCACCACTTTGGCACCCAGAAGAGCTCTGCCTATGAACCTGTAATTTTGATGCTTATTTTTTTCTGAGGCAGAATGCTTTTGAGTGTTACTTGTATTCTTGTATTTAATTCTGAGTAAACTCTTTTTCATAGAAAAAGAATCTAAATATGCTGTATCCTGTTGGGTGAAATCCATGGGAGAGACAAATAGTGTGCATATTAAATTATGGGCAGTGTTTGTCAGACATTACTAGTCCATATGAGCTAGAAAAATGAAATTGAGTCATCTGAACTATCTGCTTAGCACTTACTAGTGTGGAAGTAGGAAGGCTGTCTTACTCCTTTACAGTAGAAAACTTCAAATACCTTTGCTAAAAGCCTTTGATGGCTTACATTATGTCATCAGTGTCCTGTTTAAAATTGCTATGCAGCAGAACAAATTGATGCCAGTTCTACTCAGTTGTGAATTTCAAATAACTAGCTTGAGAACTGATGTATATAGCTAAAGCATTTCTTTCAAGGGCAGGAGTAGGCCTAAACTTAAAAGTCTCAGGATGTATATCTACAGGTCTTGTGGGTACATGCGTATAATCTATATGCATGTATTTAAAGATGCAGGGTAGTGTTTTGTCGAAGATTCATGTAATTTGACAAAAGTACTCTCCTCCCTTTTGATTCTTTTGCCTAAACTTCATAATCTTGGTACGTTTTTTTCTCTTGATCTCTCTTGTGATTAGGCAACTTCCTATGACATGGCAGTCTTGAGCTATTTGTATTTATTTTTCACTAAGAGTAAGCCTTTACTTTTAACTTGTGTTTTTTAAAGCTGTGTCTTTTCTTCAAGTGGCTTAGTTTGAAGGCTTTAACATGTACAACTGTCCTTAGGAAAAATGCAAGCACAAAACCTCTTGATTTGATTAGTAGAGCCTGGCAAGATGAGACTCTTGGTGGATGAACTGTGGGCTTGCATGGCTTCTGGAGGAATGATTTAATGCTGTGCATGTGATTAAAGAAAATATTAGAGATAGTTTTGCCTATATGGGCTATCATAAGTAATTTACTGTTTCTTGTGAGAGGCCTTTCAACAGCAGTACTTTGGCACGTTTATTATGGTGTGTGGTTCTGCAGAAGAATGGATTTATGGACTCCTGATTTGTAAAAATTCATTATTTCTTGATGTGCTATGTCACTGCAATAGTACATACTTCCAGGCTTACAAGAATCCTTCCTGTTTTTTCAGAAATACTTTGTCCTCTTTTTTTCCACTGTTGCAGTGTCTGGCTGTGAGAATGAAAATGTACTGCTCTGTTTCCACAGTTGCAATTATATTAAGTGTGTGTACTTGCATTTTTCCTCATTGCAATAATAGAAGACTTGGAAATGAAATGCTATGTATTTCTCTTCTTGCATAGGTAATATTATTTCCTTTCACTTTCTGCCTCTTTACTATTGATTTGCAATCATGCAGACAAGCTTGTCTGGTTATGGTAAACTCTGTCCATTCTGATCTACGATGATTTGTTAATTTGTCCTATTGTGTGTAACTGATGTAAGCTTATGTGGTAACCTTGCAAATGTGATGTCCTTCTCTGTTTCTAAAATCAGTTTTGAATGTCCCATTAATAATAGTGGAGTTGGATTTAACATGAATAATTAGGAGCTATGTCTTTAAAATAAGAATTTCTGTTGCTCTGTGGATTATAATTTACTGTTGTGGCAAGGCAAATGAAACTTCAGCTTAGAATTCAACAGTGTTTCCTTAATAATCACTTCTGTTTTCTGCCTGCATTTTAAGAAGTGATGTATTTTATAGTGATCGATGATCTGTGTTCAGTAGATCTACATTACAGATTGAATATTTAAGAGTTTATATGTATTCTTCATAAAATATGCGTATCAAGAAAATTAATTCTGACTTGAAAGATGACTGCAACTCAGTAATGGGGTTTTTTGTGCACTCTTACACTTGAAATATATTGAAGCAATAATGTGTGTGGTAGAACCATTTTCCCTATCACAATATGACTATTCTGTTCACTACTGTAGCTGAAAACTAATTGCAACAGGACCAAAGTTAATCTACTGAATACACACTTTACTAACTAAGATGTCTTCTTACAACATGCTGTATTTTCATACACAAGGGCTTTTGGTATTGACAGTGATGTGTTGTTACACGAGGAGAGATATGAACATGCTGTGTCTCTTTCATCCCAAGGCTCGGAGGTGTTTGCTTTTGAGGGAAGTTTTGAGGAAGTTTTTAAGTTTAATTCTTGAAGCCTGTTTAGCTTGGGTTGACCTGCTGAAAAGCAGCTCTGAGAAGGAGGACCTGGAGGTCCTGGTGGACTGCAAGCTGTCTGTGGGCCAGCAGTGTCCCTGTGGCTGAGAAGGCCCGTGGTATCCTGGAGTGCATCAGGAAGAGCATTGACAGCAGGTCAGGGCAGGTGATCCTGCCCCTCTGCTCAGCCCTGGTGAGGAACATCTGGAGTGCTGTGTCCAGTTCTGGGTTCCTCAGTACAAGAGAGACAGGAACTCCTGGAGTAGGTCCAGTGGAGAGCAACAAAGGTGATCAAGGGACTGGAGCATCTCTCTGGAAGCTGGACCTGTTTAGCCTTGCGAAGAGATGACTGAGAGGGGACCTCGTCAATGTCTATAAGTATCTAAAGGGAAGGTGCCAAGAGCATGGAGCCAGACTCTTGGTGATGCAAGAAATAGGACAAGAGGAAATGGGCTGCAGCTGATGGATAGGAAGTTTTATGTGAAGATGAGGAAGATAATCTTCACTGTGAGGATGACTGAGCACTGGTGTAGGTTGCCCAGAGAAGTGGAGTCTCCTTTCCTGGAAATATTCAAAGACTGTCCGGAAGTAATCCTGAGTAATGTGCTCTAAGGATCCCTTCTTGAGCAAGGAGGTTGCACTAGAAGACATCCAGTGGTCCCCTTCCTACCACAGTCTTCTGTGATTGTTGTGATAAGTGATAGAATGTATTTGTGTCTTCTTTTGGTTTAGTGACTTAAAAATGATGACTCTCTGCTGAGTCTTCATTCCTAATTCACACCCTATAGTTGGCTGTTTCTGATTTCAATTTTAGTGGATTCTGAAATTTGAGTGACTTCTACACTAGCTGTGGAAAAGGGTGCTAGCTGCAAAGTTTTTGATTAATGTGTTTCTAAAGATGGCCTGTTATCCTGGACTGGGCAAAATTTTTTTGAGGAGGGGGCTTTGTTTTTCATAGTACATATTTTGACTGTAATCTTATTTCAGGAAATATTTTCTTGAAATTAGGGTTTAACATCATGTTGAATTATTAGAACTTAGTTTTATAATCATAAGAATTTATTTTATACATCTGTTTGGTTCCTTTTGTGTTGTTGTATTTGTCTTGATTAAAACTTTTGTATAGGTGTTTAGTATCTGTACAGTATGTAATGTTGGTGCTGTACTGTAAAGTTTTCAAATATTTTGAGTAGTTTCTACAGCAACAAGACTTAACCTACTTGTTTGTTTAGTGTACCATAGGATTCCCTTGTGGATTCCCTTGTTTCAGTATTGCTTCCTGGGCAGGAGACTGTCATGTAGCCTCTCTGGGGTGATTGTTCTTTGTGGTGTGAGAACTGCTCCAGTTACCTCTGCCTGTTGGGAGAATCACTGCTAATATGCCAGATACAACTGGTTACTGAAAGTGAATTAAGACACTATATTCAGGCATGTCTGGGTTAAGTAAGGTTTTTCAGTCTTTAACCTGTTCAATGACACTTTAACTTCTTAGCCATTCAGTTATTATCTTCTAGATTGTTACACTATCTTCCAGCTGGTTGCACACTTTTATTGTATGGTTGTAGAATGCATAATTCGGTTGGACCTGGTTTCTACTTTAGCTATCAAATAGAGTCTTTCTTTCACAGAATGGTTGAGATTGGAAGGTACCTCTGAGGATCAGCTGGTTCAACCTCTCTGCTTAAGCAGGGATACTCAGAGCTGGCTGACAGGACCATGTCTGGTGGGCTTTTGGCTCTCCAAGGATGGAGACTCCACAACCTCTCTGGGCAACCTGTGCCAGTGTCTGGCCACCCTCACAGTCAAAAAGATGTTTCCAAATAGTCAGAGGGAACTTCCAGTGTTTCAGCGTGTGCTTCTTGCCTCTGATCCTGTCACTGGACACCACTAAGCAGAGCCTGGCTCTGTCCCAGTGGCACTCTCCCTTCAGGCATTTATATACATTGATGAGCTCCCCCTTAGCTTTCTTCAGGTTGAACAGTCACAGCTCCCTCAACCTTTCCTCATAGGAGAGTTGCTCAAACAAAAAATCTATGAACATATCAACATAGGCACTACTTAATAGTAACTTACCTGGTTTGTCAGATTTTGTTGATGAAAGCTTTTACTGAGTGCAACAGGAATCATGACCCCCAGGTCATGTAAGAATTTGATAGATTGCTTGCAGCTACCTTATTGTGTTTAGTGGTTCATTTTGTTCATTTTGCAAATCTTTTAAAGAATTCCCTGGAATTCTTTAAAATTCCTTAAAAATACTTCCTGCTCATTCTTATGAATGTATCTGCCTTTGCACTTTAATTCTCTTTGAAGGTTTGCTTACAAATAAACTTTGTCTAAATTCACAGCATATTTCATTCATTTCCATTTCAGACTGAATGCAAGTGATCAATAACATTGGTAGCTTAAAGTACTGCATCTACTGAACAATTCCTGCTAGAGTTATGGGGAAAGACATTAAAGTACTTAGCAGTTGGAATGTTTTCAGCAATGAAGTTTTGAATTAACACAAGTATAAAAGTTGACTTCCTAAAGTTAGGTGATGTGTTTTGTGTAGAACCTAGCAAGTGCTTCTTGCTCCCTGAAGGCCAACTCGTGTTCAGCTCCTGAGGATCAGGTTACTAAGCCTGTGGTCAGACTGCTGTTCTGACTGTGACCAAGAGATTACTGCTCCCAGCGGCTTGTTGCTGCCTGTTCTGTGAGGGGTTATTGCCCTCCTTGGATGTGCTGGAATGACAGTGACACCTAGTCACTTTGTAAACCTGTCCTGTTAAAATTATCTTTGTTTAAACAAATCATATATCCCCTGCTCCTAAATCCCCTATTAAAGTCTTTAGGCTGGTACAGCTGATTCTAGCAGAAACAAGTTAACAAGTTTCTGCCTTACTCAGAATGAAGGCAGACTCAAAGGGATGGTAGTTTGGGATTGGGGCAAAGGGGTATGAGGGGGAAAAAAAAAAAGCATCTGAAGTTAATAAACTTTTAACTTATTTGTAGCTGAATTAGTATTTGACAGAAACCTTATTGAGAGGGATTTAGGTTACTTAATTTAGGCTGATTCAGGTACCTAATTTAGCTTTTGAAAGTCAGTTCTGAGTGCCATCTATTTATGGTATGTCCTTACCAGAAATGTTATTTAGTAAAGCATTTGAAGAACTTGATTAACCAAATAATCTTTAAACAATTTCTTTCATTTACAAAATATGAAGATACCCTTTGTATGGGTGTGGTTTTTCACCAAAAATTGTCTCCCCCTTCTCCAGCATATAAATTTACAGTAGCTTCTTGCAACATTGATAGTGTGAATTATTAAAAACTTTGAAACTTGGAGTGGCTGTATAGTTGGTAGGGCTTTTATTGCACTATGGAGTGCATCACTGTTAGATACTGTGGAGGCAAAGGTGTTGTTTTCTGTCATTCTGCAGGCCATTGCTGTTTGGACAAGATTATTTTCAGGGTCTTTACCTCCCTGTGAGCATAATAGGAAGGAGGAAGTTGCTACAAGTTGACTTCCTAACCTTGGGGCTTATTGGTAGCTAATCCTGTTTTATTTGATCACCTAAGATCTGACACTGCTAATGTTGTAAGCCTGGAAATTTATGTCTCTTGTCATGGTGTTTTTTTTTTTTTTTTTTTTTTTTTACTGATATCTTGAAAAGTTTAATGGAAGATTAAAAATAAGGCTGTTACCAGTGTGCACACATTTGTCCATCATCTTGATTTTAGTATCAGAACTGTGTAGGAAGCATACACCTGCTGAACCGTATCTCACTGTTTAGAGATGGGTTCTTTAATTGATACTCAATTATGGCTTTCAGTACACACAGGGTTAAGTGAAAAGGTTGCAGTAATATCTAGTGAGCTTTTTTCCTTTAATGTGCTCATTAGTAGTGGCAAGTGCAGGTTTTAGCACATGTCAGTAATTTACATTTCATTGCTGAGTGGCTGCCCTTGTTCAAGAGTTGTTTTTAAGCCTGATGAATATACTTGTGTTGGGAATAAACTGAGTAGAAGAATTGAAAGCCAAATACCCTGCCAGGCTTTTCAATTGGTGGTGAAGTTTCTAGTGGGCCACTGATTAGTGATGCATGAAGCAGCAGCAAAGATGATGTCTAGAAAGGTTACTTCAGGTAGATTTACCCTCAAACCTCTCTTCCTTTGTAACTACCTTTACAATAATTTTCTCAGAATTTCTCTTTTAGCAGGCCTTCTCTTAATACAAGAATGTGGTGCATTAGATGGACATCCCAACTAGGTTACTTATTTAGAGGTGGTACAGAAAAGTAATGCTTGTGGAGTGAATCCTAGAAACAGATGATCTTATAGGCTGCTCAGTTTCCGGCTCTCAGATCATGATAGGGATCTCAGTGAATATTTGCTCTTATACTTTTTTCTTTCCTCTGCCTCATCTGCTACTGACTGGCTTGAAAATATGTGTGGTTCACTGCAGTAATGGCAAATATATGTGTGTTGGGATGCAGTAACATTATGGTTGGCAATTCATATGCAAAATAAAGGTTGCTTTTGGGGGGAAATTGATGCTTTTATGTAACAACAGCTTAGTTTGGTAATAAAACCGTATGATTAGCTAAATGTATTCTTGATGGAGTGATATTCTTGCTATTTTCCAAGCTACTCTATTTTCAGAGCACTATGTGGAAACTTATACTGTGAAATTATACTTTCCTTTGTAGAGAGGCCTGCATATATTTTCTGTCCGAAAGGAGAGATATTGCTGAATTTACATATGTACATGGACAACGAAGCGTTTTTATTCCAGATGCCTGTTAGGATCATACTGACATGTTCTTCAGAGCTCTTGCAAAAAAGTACTGGTGCTTACTCTTTCCCACTTTCACTCAAAGGTATTGTGAACGCTGTTTATATTCAAGTTACTTATTATACAGTTTGGGGATGGGGAATGCATTAAACATTTAGAATAGGGGGAAAACCAGCAAAAGATATTCCAGAACATTCTCGTGAATAAAACCTGCCAGTTTATTGTGTAAGAATTTGTGAACCTTTTTATTAGCCTATCTGAACATTGGGTGCACATATTTAAATTAGAATCTTTGTAGAAAGTGGAGACATTTGAATATTTTTCACACGCTGAAAATATTTTCATAGCTGCATTGGTCAAGTTTGGAATTCCTGTTGTTAATTTGGGAAATATCTGTTTGGTTTTTCTGGGAAGGCTGAGTCCTTTACCTTTCCTGTGTTAGCATTAGTGGTAATTCAATGATTGAGATTGGGATTAGACAACAAATACTA
This sequence comes from Callaeas wilsoni, assembly GCA_013398955.1. Classification (NCBI taxonomy): domain Eukaryota; kingdom Metazoa; phylum Chordata; class Aves; order Passeriformes; family Callaeidae; genus Callaeas; species Callaeas wilsoni. The sequence continues at coordinate 5,814 of VWPU01016661.1, read as the reverse complement.
GTTTGAGTTAGGAAGTAGTAAAGTATCTATGGATGTTAGTGGAAAACCATTTTTTGTTTGGCTCATTGAGTCACAGCTTTTTTCATGGCTTGTTATAAAAAAACCTGAGGAGAATTATGCTTTTCTCATGAAAAAAATCTTGTGTGAGATATTTTGCCTCGTGGTTAGGACACTTGTATGTTCTTTGCTCTCTCAGAAATCTGGAGACACTTGTGTGGCAAAGTCATTGAGACTAGCAAACAGTTGGAGGTTGCCTCAGTAGATTGGAGGTTGCCTCAGTAGAGCTTGCACAAAAGTGGGGAGAACGTTTTATCCTTTAAACTTAGATTGGTTTTATTTGCTTTTTCAGTTGCAACTGAAGTCATAAAGTATTTGCAGATTATGTCTTAGAACTTGACTGTCGTTCTGAATGGATCAAATGGAGAAGGGGCTAAGAGTGCTTTCAATGAAGATTTCTTCTCGGAGGTTTGTGGTGGGGCAGGCTTCTGCGGGCTGAGTCTCTACTGAATAGGTCCTCTAGCTCTGACCTACTCCTGCCTGGCTGAATGTGCTTCCTGGTGACTAACAAAGCACATCCTGTGGCTGTTGTGGGTGCCACTGCCCACTGTAGTCATTTAAGTAACATGAAGTTGTGCCCTAAGGCGTTGTCTGTTGTATGTATTTGTGTGCAGGGTTGTGCAGTTGTTAAAGGTAGGTGAACTGTTTGCTTTTTGGATCTTACGACTTTTTTGAGCATTGATCCTCATCTTGATTGAGCATCTTGTACGTTCCTCTATGTGCTCTGGTAGGAATAGATTACAACTGTGAATGCTGGGGCAAAGCTGTTACCACACTAAAGGTGGTTCTGAGTAGATGAATGATTCTATGGTCTTTGGTGGAACAGGATCTGATCTCAAAATGTAGGGTGTTCTTACAGGTTTATCGTTTTGCTATATTTTTGGGAGGGAGTTGTTTGTTCTCTTAGTTTAAATTTAGAATTGGCTTTCTATGCAGTGAGAGGAAGATTCTGGTCAGCCAAATTGCTGTAGCCCATAACCATATTTATCTTTAAGGAGATTTTTAGTAGAAGGCATCTAGGGAATTCAACACCCATGCAGTCCATATTGTAATGTTCAAAAGATAATTTTCAAGTTGCTCAATTTAAGTAGTCGGTATTGTGATACTTCAGGCATTAATTGCTGTATCCTAAACTGTGATTAAAAAATTTTAATCTTTGGGAACACAAAAAGTATACATAAGTTAGGAATGAGTTTAGGAAGCCAGAGAATAACGTATATATATATACAGGATATGGCAAGCTCTTATTTTCAGTGTATTTTTTTATTCCGCTTGCAGGAAGAACATGCTATTTTAAGGTGGTACCAAACTGAAACACTTGAATTTTGTAAGACTAGTACTTTTATTCATAGGTTCTGTTTTAATAATGTAGCTAAATAATTCCTGTGGCAGCCATATTATAAAGCCGTGACTTCTTTTGGTAAATGACTCTACTGGGCTACCCAAATACTGTGTGAGCTGTTGCATGTCCAAAAGCTGAAAGTGCATTATGTCTGTATATGGAGAGCATGCCTCTTAGCGCAAAAGAGCTGCTCAGGAATCCCATGTGTAAATTTGCTTTTCAAAGGCAGGCAGCAGGTGTGCTGCAGAGTGGTGCTTCCTCCTATCCCGCCAAGAGAAGTTGTTTAATTTGCTCAGGCTGGAATTTAGAAAGAATAAGTTCCCTGCCCAGACTTTTGGGCAAGGCATCTTGCTGGCAAGCTGTGCTTAATCTTATGGTATTAAATTCAAAGTCACCATACTAAAATAATATCAGGCTATTTGAAAACAGTTTACTCAAAAGATAAAAAATGCCTGAAGACTACTTTCATTTGGGTCTTGTGTTGTGTGTATGTAGTCATTGACAGAGTTTTGCATTACATAGTTGCTTGCTTGTTTACATGGGACTCTCACCTTGCTTGGAGGCTGAGTATTTCTGTGTGTTCATTCTTTAGTGTTTGGCTTCAGACAGTATTCAAGCCTTGCACTGGGCATGTGTGTATTTGATTTATCTGGGAAACTTTGTCTATTTCTATAGTTTTTTTGAATTTATACATGTTAATGTATTTATTCTCAAAATATCTTGTTGCTCTTGAGCTGAGCAGGAGAGGATCCTGTCCTGCTACTTCCTTGCATGTTTTTGTGTCTTTCTGTGTTTAAGAATGTCACAGCTTTTCATCTAGAAGGCACAGGAAGCTCAGGAGATAAGTCGCCTTATTTGCAGGTATTTCCAGCTCCAAGGAGCAATTTCAGATAGTCTGAGCATCTAGTGGGTGGAGTGTGCTCTGATGGTAATGAGTTTTCATAGAACCTGACAGCTAGACTCTCCCTAGAAGGTGGTGCAAATTGAGGTTTTCCATGGCTTATAAACTGAAATATGGCTACCTTTTTCATGAGATAGTAATGGCTTTATTTATGATATGTCATGCTTAGCATGGTACAGTATGGCTTCCATTCTGCTTTCATAGTTGTTAACTGAAGCCTCCCAGCTTATGGATGAAACTCCTTTTCACCTTACTGTGAATAACAGTTTAAACAGTATTACTGCTGTTCTTTCTGAACTCTTCTTACTGAAAGTTCTAGCCTTTTGCAGATGCTGAGAGAAATTCTTGTGCAAGAAATCTTTGGATTGGAAGACTTGAGTCCAGTGAGATTTAGAATTTGACAAATAAATATTCAAGTAAAAGTTTCCAAAGAATGAATAAAGGGCATTCTGAGTTCTGCTCTTGTATGGACTGTCTGTATCTCTCTACTATACCCTATACCAAAAAGTCTGTATGATAAGAAATGAATGGTTTGTCGATGAGATTTTGTTTCAGATATGTTAGGTTGTGTAGTAGATGATAATTGTATCTTTTTTTGTTTTAAAACAGGTTTTGATTTTTTTTTTGTATTTAGTTACTTCCAACTATACAAAACAGTTTTCCAGTCATTTCAGTGCTTGATAACTTTAGGGTTCATTGCCCCTGTACATTTTTCAAATTACTAGTTTCCTAATGCTCACGGCTTTAATTTACCCCCTACTGGCTTCTTTAAATGGATTTTCAGAATTTTGAAAGTGGGCTACTATAGTTGTATTTCAGTATTGGTCCTACTGACACAGAATTTCTCAAGCAGCCTCCACAATTAAAGGGATGGGAGGTTCAAGCAACTTCTACAGCAAGAAGCCAAAGCTTCTCTTAAATAAATTTGTATTTGGTTTCTTAGAATGTTTTTGCTTTGATTATTTCTGGTAATTTGCCTGTTGCTTTAGCAAGTGCCTTTCTCTCTGATGTAACTTAAATATGTTAATTTCAGTATCTTTTCTTCTAATGTAATATACTTAATGTTAAAACATTTGCTTTGTTTGAAAAATAACAGATACAAATCTGACACACTGCATGCCTCACAGCACCGAAATATCCATAAAGGATGGCTTTAAAGAGTTGAGTACACATATTGTATCCATGGATGAGTATATTAATGCATATTTGGATGTTATGTTCTGAATATAATTCAGGGTATTGTTTTAGCTCTAAGTGCCAGAAAACTACAGAACTATTTTTCTTTGAATTTACAGTTTGAATTTTCCATTACAGCCTAAAATTGAAGAAGTAGAGATGAAGTACGTGCAGTATGTTCATGCATGGACTGTAGTCTATATAACTTTGAATCATTTATCATTTTGCCACATTTCTGTGTAAAAAGTATCATTCAGAAGGACTTCAAAATCAGGCATTCTTCTTGCATTTAAACCCCAATGTTATCTTTCCCTCTTGAATATGTTTTCTGGTAGTTTTTTTTTTCCCCCCCAGTTTCTGACTACTGTATGAATTAGGGGAAATATGCAAATATGTTTTAATATCTGATATTCCACAGTATGGGAGACTAGGAAATTTGTGACCAAAGTTTAAAAGCGGTTAAAAAGCAGCAGAAGAAAAGGGGATGGAAAAACCCTAGCAACCCAATCTTCCAAAAGTTCTAGTCTGTGTATTAAGATTCCAGTCCAGCTAATTCTTAGAAAATCTGCATTATCATTCAGTGCAGGAATGGTTTCCTGTATTTGTGACTCCACGAATGAAATAGTTATATTGCTGTGTATTCTCAGTGTCATGTAATGACACATCAGTCTTGACAGACAGTACTATAAAAATGAAACCATTGCAACTGCCTTTGAAAAACAGTGAAAGAAAACAGAGCCTTTAGGAATAAGAAAATGTTATTCCCTTTTAAGGAGTTTCTAGTATAGCATGTTTATATCTTGGTCTGGTAGAGTGAAATAAAATCTGATGGTTGGAATCTGTTCTAGGAATGACAAATCTTCCTAAAATATTTGGACTGAAAAGCTACTGCAGGGATAAGTTAGAGGAGTTGAAATGGAGATGGAACTTGCCTAATGAAAAGCCTAGGTAATGATTAGGTTTCAGCACGGATAAATAAAACTTTGTAGCCTGTGTTCCTGTGATAGCTGAATGCCAGTGATAAAAGGAGTGATGTAAAATAATTAATGTTGCTATTAACAGTTTAAATTTAACTTCTGGTTGCTTAGTCTTACTTGAGTATGAGACTCCTGGTTTGATCTTGTATTTCCCTATATAAGATATATGGAGTTTGGCCTTTGTTACTGTCTTGTAACGAAATTATAAGCCTGAAGTTTCTCATTCACGTTGGACCGTATTTTGAGGATTGCAGTGAAAGATACAGGTATCAGTATAATGTAGTAGCTTAGCTAATTATTCCAAAACAGAGATTGGTCAGGATGCTGTACTGTTGCAAAGTACTAAAACTTGAACCTCAGTCTTAAAATTGTCACAAAGCTCTTGCATTATGACTTTGAGGTTAGCTTTTGAGTGGTAATTTTAAAGGTTTTTTTTAAGAATAGAAAACATCTGAGATGCTTTGGTGGGCAGGAAAGGGAATGCTATTAGGCATCAAGAAGTTAGTATGTCTTGCTGCTTTTTTGAATTGTGTGCTTTAAAGGAATTTAGCATTCAGCTACATTATCTGCATTGTAATGGCTGATAATGGAGATACTTCCTTAGAACAAGGATCCAGTGTGATCTTCCATGAAGTTTTGAAACTGCTCAGGTATGTCATGGTGATTTTTTTTAAAAAAAGGCACAGTCTGAACTGTTTATATACTATAACTTTCCATTGCTAAGGCAGCTAACATTTACTGGATAATAATATTTATGTATGATAGTTAAGGGTCTTAATTCTCCATGCCTTTCTAAGAATTAAACTGGCTATAAGACAGTATATGAGGTGATGTATATGCTCCTTTTTGGATTAGAAAAGCATATCATAATATGAATAAGTGGTATATGTATTTGGACCAAAAGAAGAATGTTTAATATATTGAGGATTGTCAAATTAATTTTTCTTCAGAGATTAAAATAATGGGGTTCAAATTTGTTGTGGAATTGGAGCTCCATATGAGTGAGTAAAACAGAAGCTGTCCTTTCACCAATGTATTCAGCCTATTCATGAAAAGATGAGGTAAATGGACCATGAGAGAATCATTATTAGACAGCAGAAGTGTAAAATACTTTTAAAAATGTGTAGGCTTATTGTAGGGGTTTTAGGAGTTGTTGTTCTTTCCCCCCCCCCCCCCTTTTTAAGGAATTTTCCCCATACGTGTTGCTAATGGGCCATAATGACTGGACACTTAACAGACAAAAGAAGTTATCAGTTCAGAGGAGAGTGCTGATGGCCCCTCTCTCTTTACCTGAGGTTACCTAGGTAGGAGGGAGATACCGCAAGATGAGAGACTGAAAAAAACGCAGGGTTGGGGACAGC
>VWPU01016658.1:0-56493 GCA_013398955.1 Callaeas wilsoni | reverse complement strand
TAAACCTGAGCTTAACAATTGAATCCTTTAAACTTCGTTAACATTCGAACTTAAGGTAATTTAGTAACTTAGTTTTAATGAACCTTTAAAAATTGTTCATAACAGGACTGTGATCTGCCTCAGCGGCTTCTGTTCCTTTTTGGACAGTTTTTGGCTTGCTTTTCATCTGGACCAGCTCCCATCTCCGGACCTGCTCGGCGGGACCCTCCAAGGGGGATCGTCGGACCCTGCCTGGCCCAGCTCGGCCCAGCTCAGGACTGCAGGTTTTACCTACAGAAAGAACTCTAAAATCCATAGTCCTCTTTTAGGGAACGAGGGAGGGGGTTTCAATATCCTTTTTGGCCCCGTGACAGTGGGGGACTCTGTTTGTTAAATAAATAGTTTTTTTCACTTTCACTCGAGAAATTATTTTCCTGAACCCGTGGGGGAGGGGCTGACGGGGCCTGCTTGTCTGGCAGGCAGGAGAGAGAGAGAGAGAGAAACCCCTTTTGAGTTGTTTCCTCCTGGATTTGTGTCCAAACCGGCACAGAGCATCAGAGCTGGTGGAAGCCCCCCCAGCACCTGTGCTCCCCTTGGGCTCCTCCAGCACTGGAGCCCACCTGAGTGGCCACAGCCATGGAAGTTTAACAAGATCAGGAAAACACTCGCAGAGGTGGTGAGGGAATGCCACAGGGATCACTATTTCTCATGAAAGGAATGAGGGACTTGTCTTTACAAATAAGCTGTGGGCCTGCTGGTAGATAAAAACTAGCACTGAGAGATAAAAGAAACAATGGGAAGGATTCCACTGACTGATGAATGGAAAGAGAGATTTGTCTTTATCAATAAACTGTAGGTCTGCTAATAAACGAAATTGAATATCAAAAGATGAAAGAAACAATGAGGAGAACCATAAATTCCACAGGAATTAAAAAAAAAAAGGCAAGGGGCAGTATATATTAGAAGGGAATCTTTGGAATTAGGTGTTCCGGGAAGTCTGTACCTCTCAAGTACCTCAGCCAATGGGGAAAGAGAGAGGGAAAATGCGGTTGGGAAATTAGGATAAGAAGGAGGCTGCGTCCTGCAAAAATTTGAGAGACCCCAGGGGAATGCCCCATGGCCTCTCCCTTTATTGGAATAAAGTAACGGGACTCCTCTGTCTCCTTGTTGGACACAAACCTCTGGTGCTGGTGGATTAATTTTCCTGACATCATTTATCACCACATCAATAGTCCTGTTGAGCTGGCTGATTCCTGTTCCTCCTTCCCGAGGAGCCCTGATAGCAAATTAAACCTGGGTGGTTTTAATGTGGCCACGTGGCTGGCAGGGCAGCTGAGCTCTCTGGGAAAGGGGATGTTTCTATTCCCATGGAGTTCCCGTGGAATAAGGTCGCCTTTGTGAGCAGGTAATGATAAAAAGCAGGTTAAATGCCAAGGCACTGAAAATGCTCCATGTGAAGAATGCTGTGGCAGTGCAGAGTCCAGGGAAGGTTTTATTTAAAACTAGAAGTGAAATTCCAGTGGCTGGATGGGGTGACTCAGCCTTTGGGAATGAGCTTCTAGCACAGGATTTGTCAGAACAAGGATTTTCAAACCCAGTATTTATTTGTACATGATGGGATAGCAAAAAATGGCTGAATTCTGAACAAATCTCGTTTCTTGACAAGTTTTCTTCTATGGACCTGTGCAGAGGCGGGGGTGGGATTTTTTTTCCTCACTTATTTTCCCTCCTGGGAATCTTGAATATTAATTTACCCTTTACAACCAGAATTTTATCTTGGATCTTTTATTTGTTTGTTTTTTTCTGTAACTCAAAAATAATGGCTTCTTGATCTAAACACTTCGTTACCTGTGTATTTTCCATCAGAAGAAAAGTGAAGGAATACAGAGAGCAGCCAGCACTGGGAATCAGAAACAATCTTGGCTTGAGTGAGACTCGCTCTTTGATATTAAATGTGAAATAGCAGCATAGTTAATAGCTTTTTGCATTAAAAAAAAATCAGGAAAAATGTCTGTTCAGCCTTGAAAATGAGCACATTGAAGAGCGTGTGCTGCTCACAGCAGTGAACAATGATGTTTTCGTTTGCCTTGTCTTGCTGCTGCTGCCTGGCTATTTCAGCAGCATTTAAAATATAGCATTAAAAATATCCCAGAAATGCTGGGAAAATGAATATTAGAGCAGCCTGTGACTGCTCAGGGCCAGAATTTAATGGTATAGTGACAGAAAGGGGCATTTCCCCACCCTGACTCATGCAGGGGTGAAGGCAGGTACAGGTGTATTTTCACTTTTCCATCCACTACGAGCATTTCTGGGGAAAAGGACAGGATGGAATGGAGGATTATGGATTTCTGGAACCTGTTGTCACTTCACCCCGCTATTTCTTGCTCAGCTGAAGTTTATCTGCACAGCAGACATTGATTTCACTGCATGAAATTGTCTGGAGGTTTAATTAATGTTATGTTCACTCTGCTTTATTTATTCCTGTCATTGGCATTGGGTTGTTGGTGCTCCTGACTCGCTGCACTTGTGTTTGAGAGAGTGTAGGAATATGGTTAAATCTCCAGCACTGCAGCCATCGTGCTCCTCAGCAATGTGTGGCACCCAGAATATTCCCTGAGAAGTTGGTTCTAGCAGGAAAAACTGAGTTTTGTAAAGAGTTCATTTTGGAAACTCTGTTTTCAAGTCTCTTTCTCTCTATGGACTTCCATAGAAGAAAAAAACCATATATTTCTGTATGAACTTTCTGCTTGTGCTGCTTCATTCATTTATCATTCCTTTGTAATCATTGCTTTTTTCCTTTTCCATTTTGCCCACATGTTTTAGGTCTGTGTCATTCAACACCAGAAAGGAGATTTGTGGTGAATCAGAAGTATTGAGGTACTTTTCCATCTTTCCCACCAAGACTTAAAAGACAGAATTCACAGAATCCCAGACTGGTTTGGGTTGGAAGGGATCTTAAAGCCCATCCAGTGCCACCCCTGCCATGGGCAGGGACACCTTCCCCTGTCCCAGGGTGCTCCAAGCCCCATCCAACTTTGGCCTTGGACACTTCCAGGGATCCAGGGGCAGCCACAGCTTCCCTGGGCTGTGAGAAGGCTGATGGTAAATTGGGGTGGTGGAAACTGCTTGAAGGAGCCAGAAAAAGCCTGTGAGAACAACCAGGAAAACGTGGTGCTTGCCTGGGGACAGGCTGAGATTCTCTGTGTGGGTTCTCACCTCGGCGGGTTCTCACCTCGGCACCATCGGGGCCCGGAGCAGCAGATGTGGGACACGTGGGGCTGGAGCACCATCCAAATGGTCTCCCTTGAGCCCATCAGATTTTCCAGCCCCTCCTGGCTGCCTCTCCCCTGTCCCAAGCTGGCCAGGCTGCCTGGATCGTGGATGTGTTCCACAGAGGGGCAGGGAGAGCGGAGCAGCCTCCTGGGAACAGGGCTTTTATCACACGTCTGCCAACATGGGAACACTGAAAACTCCATGCTTTCTGTTTCCCCTTCACCTGTTAGATCCCATAAATGACACTTCCAAAAGCCTCATGGAAGGAAAATATCAAATGTCCTGGAACAGGTTCCAGGTTGGTGTCGAGGGAATGCTGTAAACTGAGAGGTGACTCTGTGCTTAAAAGCCTCACACAATGTCCAGAACAACATTCTCTGCCTGATTCTTGGGACTCTCTTCCCTCTGTCCCACTGTGGGACTTGCTCAGATCCCCCCAGCAGCCTGTAAGAGCATCCCAGAGGGAGAAAAAAATATAAGTTAAAAAAACAACACACAACAGGCAGAGCCAGGCAGCTTCATGGGAGGATGAAACTTACGCAAACAGAGATCTACAAAAAAACAGAATTAATAAAATATACTCTGCCCATGCATTATGAAACACATCTGGCTGCAGAGTGACATGCCAGCTTTAATTTTAGCTTTGGCTTGGGAGCGGCGGTGGGGGTGAAATGACTGCATGCATTGGTGAGCAGCCACGGCAAATGTTTGCTCTCACCTTCTTTTCCTCATCTCTCATCTTTTTCATGTGTCTGATCCCACAGAGGGTTTGGGGAAGGGGCTAGGAGTGCACAGATGGGTTTTTTTAATGCCTTGAAGATTTGGATTGAGCCGTTCATAATCCAGGAGGAGGCACAAAGGAATAAAGGGAGCAGCTGAGGCTGGAGGTCCGAGTCCTCGGGGCAGGTTTGGTGGGAAGGGTTGGGGGAGCATTTTGGGAGCCATGCCCTTGCCTCTCCCCTCCCTGTTAGTGGTGCAGTGTTTCGCTGGTGCTGTGAGCCATCACAAGCCACCTCTGTATCCAAGGAGCTCTTCCCAGCTCTGTGTCTCCAGTGTTTCTGGAAGAGCCTGCCCCTGGGTGAGGAACAGAGGAACTGCTCTGTACAGGAAGGTTCTTCTTGGTTTTTGCCTTGCAGATGGAAACTGGACTCTTTTTAACCCTCCCACTTTGTGGTCTTCTTCATGTATTTCCATTTCTTCAGTATCTGCACCCGTTTCTGATGCCTCTCCCTCAACAATAGGATGAGGCTCTGAGTTCCAGGGGTCAGCTCCTGGCTGTACAGACACTTCCTTCCCTCCGTGCTTGCCTGTTTTTCTTTGCACTGAGTCTGCAAAACTCAAGACACAAAAGTCTTTCCCCAGGGTTAGGAAGTTTCTGAGTGCATTGCACATCAAATGTTTAAATCAGGCCAGGCAAGTGCAGCGAGGCGGATGTGGAAGCCACCAGCTGCAGAATCACAGCTCTTCAGGAATCCTTTCCCTGCCCCTCCTGTCCCAGCTCTCCAGCTGTAATGGAGAAGAGGTTAAATATTCAGGACAACAAACAGCAGGAGGAAAACTGAATCCATTAGAAATGAAAGTTCCCCAGGGAATGCTCCATGGAAAGGGGAGGGTCAGGCTGGATATCAGGGAAAGGTTCCTCCCCAGAGGGTGCTGGGCACTGCCCAGGCTCCCCAGGGAACGGGCACGGCCCCGAGGCTGCCAGAGCTCCAGGAGCGTTTGGACAGCGCTGCCAGGGATGCGCAGGGTGGGGTTGTTGGGGTGTCTGCGCACGGCTGGGATTTGGACTGGCTGATCCCCGTGGGTCCCTCCCAGCTCAGGACATTCCATGATTCCCCCTGGAAGTGGGTGCTGCTGTCACCAGGGCTGTTTGTGCCACAGCAAACGCCAGGCAGCTCCTGACAGGAGAGGATTCTGCTCCACAGCAAGCTGGGGTTGTACTTTCAAAGTCAGCCGACATCAATGAGAAAGGAACAGAACTTTCCTGCTATAAATATTTGAACAGCAGTTTGTTAATTTTTGTTACTCTCAACGTGGATTAATTGCTGTTTTATTATCAACTTCAGCTTCTATTAGTTTAGGATTTACATCTTAAATGATAACATAAGACTTTGTCTTGAATAAAACATTTTGTAACCTAGACGAGTTTATTAAATTCGTGAAGGTGAACTGACAGATTAAAGGCAGAACAAAGATCCTGATGTGTTTTACAATCGCAGGAATACTCATTTGGAGTTTTGTAAAACAACACTGCACCTCTCAGATAGCTCAGCTTCAAATGGATTGTGATAAATGCTCCTGCTTTTGAAAGGCTGCTGCTCCTTGTTGTGTGCCTTCAACAGACTTCTGCACCTTCCCTCTCCTCAAAGGCTAATGAGGTGTCATTTTACATTATTAATGACACAAATGACTAAGGTTGTAGTGAAATAACCCTCTGCATGTTGTTCTTTTACCTAATTAACCTTGGGAGGGTGGGGTTATCCCTGTGGCCCCACTGAGGGCTGCCAGGACTCTCCAGAGGAGGGACAAGGGCTGAAGTGGGGACAAGTCACGCTTGTGCTGCACCCCCATTCCGGCAAGAAAGGGACCTTTAGAGCCATCTTCTCCCACCCCCTTGCAGTGAGCAGAGCTAAATTCAATTTGTGAGGTTGCTCAGAGCAACTTGACCTGGAATGATCCCAAGGATGGGGAATCCACTGCCTGTCTGGGCAACCTGTGCCAGGCCTCACCACCCTCACTGCAAAAACCTTCTTCTTCCTTCCCTAAATCAACCCTGGTTCAGCTTACAGCTCCTTGTCCTGTTGCTACAGGACAGATTTATCCAAATTTGGATGGAAGCCCATGACCAGCTTGGGAATGGAAACCAGAGCTGCTTGTCTAGTGTGTTGGGAAGACTCAGATTATTCTGGAATAACACTGGGTACTGACTGTAGTGTGGGGGAGGCATGGTCGGATGCAGGGAGTGCACAGATTCATCTGCTGGAAGACACACCGTTAGTTATTAATTATTCACACCTGGTAGGATTAATTAGGATGTACAGACAGGCTAATGACTGGACAGCTGAGCCTCCTCTGTGGCTCAGGTCGATGTCCTGGGTCTCCTCTGCCTGCTCTGGGCAGGCCCCGGTTCTCTGCAGCCACCCCGGGCCACCTGCACGGGCAGAGGCCCTGGGGAGGGAGGCTGGGAGGGGCAGGGCTGGGGGCTACCACGGGCTCCATGGAAAATAAAAAAGGGAAATTCTGGCATTGGAACAGATCGCTTGGAGCCATTTCTTGTCTTAATCAGGAGCTGTGGCACCCTGGGCACAGGAGCTGCTCTGCAGGGCTGGGTTAAATCATATTTTAACCACAGCAATCTGTCAGAGGTGCAGGATGGAGCCCCAGGAGAGCTCCTGGCTCTGCTCCTCTGCAGGACACTGTCACGGCCGTGTCCTGGGGGTGGGGACACAGGTTGAGCCAAGGCAGAAGTTTGTGCTCTGAATTTACAGGACTAAACAAATAAATACATGTGTGAGAAAATAGCAGAGGGCTTAATGTAGAGACAGGGTGCTCAGAAGTATTATTGGAGAGGTTCATTTAATCCCAGAGAGATTCAAAGGGATAATGGCACGGGAGCAGCTCTCCAGACCTCCTTACCCTCCCTGCCAGAGGTGACGTGGGCTTTGGGAGATTGATTCATCTGCAGAGCTGAGGGGAACTGGATGATCCCGGTGGCTAACAATGAGATTTAGGCTTGAATTTATTTCACTCGAGCTAGTTAAATCTGATGCTGTGTGGCAAGACACTCCCCCGGGTCTCGTGTCTGAGCTTAAGCCAGGTTAGGGATGAGCACAAGTTTTTGCTGCTGGGGGATGTTCAGTGACCTTGCATGAAGTGGTTTTGGCAAGTTGGACGAGCAGGAGCTCTGAGTGAACCTCAGTAACAGGAGCAGTGGGGTCAGCTGTTCCCACACGGGGATGTGCTGCTGGAAAAGCTCTCACTGTTTTTCCTGCTGCTGGTGGTGTTTCCCTGGCTCAGGGCTGTCTCTCGAGGGCACAGGCACACCAGCACTTCCCTGCATTTGTTTTATCTCCGGGATTTTTGCCTTTGGAAAGAATAGTCCAGGTAACACCACCTGTTGTGAGGTTAAACACGTATCACTGTGTTGGTGTCCAGGTTTTCTCTCTGTGTACAGAGTTGGGAATGCTCCACTCCCAGCTCTGCATTGCTCTGACTTGGAGAATCTCTTTTAAAAAAACCGTAGAGTGTGTTTCACCTGAGATTTGTTGGACAAATCTGGAGTCTTCCCCTTCTGTGATGCAGATATGGGAGGCATCAATAAGCCACCCTCGTTTAAAGAGAGGCCCCTAAGCCAGGCAGGTGTTTTTCCCAGGATTTGGGGGCTTTGAAACCCTGTGGAGCAGCCTGGAGTCCTTACCAGGAGGACAGGAGCAGGCAATCACCAGCTCCTGATTAAGGAGGAAGCAGCACAGGGGCAGAGAGTGGGAGCCTGGGAGGGTGGCAGCCCCTGGGAGCGGGACAGGAGGCGCATCCCTGCCTCTGATCCGTGAGGAGCAGGGAACTGCTGCTGTGCTGACCCCCCAGCCCCCAGACTGGGCTGGCTGCCACCACTGAGCCATCCCTCAAAAACCGTGGAGTGAGGAATTCTGGAGTGAGTTTATGCGGGCAGGAGGGGCCGGGGGAGCCGCCTGTGCGCCTGCATAGGCTCCGGAATTGGCACTTAATTACATTAATTCCATGGGCATGCTTTCCATGGCAATTGTGTTTTCATGGCTATTTCAAGCCTGTTTAAATGTTTGCAGAGCTTTAATGGCTGTTAATTAACTGCTGGATGCAAATTTGCAGAAGGTGAGGGCGCACACGTTCAGGGTGCACACACATCCCCCTCCCTGCCATCCTGCAAGACGTGGCAATGTCCCCACTGCCACGTGGGGGTGACTGTGCCTGCCCTGAGGAGATTGTTCCCACGGGCTGTGGGGGGATCTTCCTTTTGGAGTGCATGGTTCTGTAGTCCACCAAGACACCCAGTGACATCTGGATCTGGAAAACAGATGCTCAGTCCCTGGAAATGTCCAAGGCCAGGTTGGTCAGGGCTTGGAGCAGCCTGGGATAGTGGAATGTGTCCTTGCCCATGGCAGGGGGGTGGAATGAGATGAACTTTAAGATCCCTTCCAACCCAAACCATTTGAGGATTCTATAATCTATGCAAATTTCTGCCCAAGATTCCTAAAACATGCTGGGAATCAAGGCAGAGTCAAGTCTGCATGGAGTTCATGGCTTAATTAAACAGAGGGAGCAATTTAATCTAATAATGAAGGGCCAAAAGCAGTTGCTGGTGCAGGAATGAAGTTAATGCAGATTCAGAGCAGTTCACATTGAGATTTGATCTCAGTTTGGAAATGGTTTTAGCTGTCCTTTACAGAGGGAGAATAAAATCAACATTGCCTTGGGTGACACCAATTGTGTCTCTCTGGCATGGTTCGGACATCCTGCAGTGCATCACTCTGAGACTTCACACCAAAAAAACCCCCAATATCTCTGAAAATAACATCTGCAATACCTTGGGGTGTTCTATCAAAACAAAAAGTGTTGCTGGATTTTAGAGGGAGCAATGGATGCTCTCCAAGGCAGGTGAACCCACAAGAAGGGGTGAGTGCCAGATGCCTCTTGGTGCTCCTCTGACATTTAAAATTAACTTTTCTGGCAAAACCAACACCAACCATATTCCAGTTAGAGCCATAAAGTTCAGGACTTACCCCTCAGTTCGATTAGACTAAAGTAATCTTCCACTTACTCATGCAGTGGGACCCACCAGAATCAAACAGTGTATTTCCACAAAAATAGCTCCTTTTCTGCTTAATCTGCCCACTTTGGGCTGCTCTGGCCCCAGATTTGGGTGCTCTGTCAGGTGGAGACAGTAAGCTGCATTTTCATGCTGTAGTAGGGCACTGGAAAGGGCTGTTGTTGATGCCACGAGGTTCCAAACGAGACAAGGAAATCAATGTGGAGGTTTTCCATGGCTGAACATCTCCAGGTTGCTGTTGGAGTATAACCTGGTGGTGCAGAGCAGGAGGTGGGGGCAGAGAGAAGGGCCATGCCCTGTGCTCTTAGCTCCCCTGGAATATTATTCCATAAACATCTTTGGGCAAAGGGCACCTTGCAGTCAGCTGTGAATTCCCAGATGTGCCTAAAGCCAGACAGACAGTGTTGGGTTGTTTTTTTTCCTTCTTTGAAACTGAAACATAAGAGAGAAGAAAACTCAGAGCAAAGAAAAGCAGAAAATGATCCTGTTTCTTTCAGTGATTCAAACCGAAACAGCTGCCACTGGCTTTGGAAAAGCCTTTTTTTGGCACCATCAAGGTTCCTGTGACTCCTTCATAAGAAATTTCATCTTATTTTGGAGTGTTCCTGTTTTAAATTTGAATACATCAACCAAAACAGCAACAAAAAAATTCCACTAGAAAAGTTTTAGTTTCAAAGATTTTGGTCTGGAAGCAGCAGCAGAAGCCAGTGAAACTCAAATGCATTTGCTGCTGCCTTGAAATCACAGAATCATTAGGGTTGGAGAAAACCTCCAGGATCATTGAGTCCAGCCTTTGACTGACCACCACCTTGTCAGCTAAACCACATTGCCAAGTGCCACATCGACTTGTTTTTTGATCATTTCCAGGGGTGGTGACCCCGCCACTGTCCTGGGCAGCCTGTGTCCATGTTTAACTACTCTGCAGTGAATAATTTCCCAATAGCCAATCTGAACCTCCCCTGGCCCAGCCTGAGGCCATTCCCTCTCCTCCTGTCCCTGTTCCCTGGGAGCAGAGCCCGACCCCCCTGGCTGTCCCCTCCTGTCAGGGGGTTGTGCAGAGCCAGAGGGTCCTCCCTGGGCCTCCTTTTCTCCAGGCTGACCTCCAGGGAAGTCTTTGGCCGATCCTCTCGCCTCCCTTTGCCATGGCTCTGCACAAGCTTATGCAAAAGTCTGGTTGGGATCTGGGCTTGAGAAGCAACTCCTCTCCTGCCCTGCTGAGCCTAACACAGAAAACATCTGAATTTTGCTTTGTGCAGAGCCTTTTCGTTTCCTTTAAACTTTTCTGGAACCAACCTTATGCTTGTGGAAGGGCATTTTTGTTCATCTGAATTCCCACCAGCAGGAGCAGGACAGGGCATGGCAAATGATGCAGGCTGGGGCAATGCTCATCTTCCCATCCGATGTTTCTGCTTCTTCCTTGGCAGCTGTGTCCAGAGGGTCCTGCCCGGGGTGTTTGTGGTGGCAGGGGAAACCAAAATGCATCCAAACAAGAGTCCAGGATTCCCATGGGGACCTACAGCTCCACTCACTGCTGTTTCTGCAATCCAGGCCTCCTCCCAACACCTGGAGCACAGCTGGGCTG
Source organism: Callaeas wilsoni (assembly GCA_013398955.1). Lineage (NCBI taxonomy): Eukaryota > Metazoa > Chordata > Aves > Passeriformes > Callaeidae > Callaeas > Callaeas wilsoni. The sequence goes on along the minus strand of VWPU01016658.1, from coordinate 45,856 downwards.
CTTGTCCCCTGTTCTGGTGGAGGGCAGGCTTTTGGCCCTTCGTTATCAGGTTAAATTGCTCCCTCTGCTTAATTAAGCCATGAACTCCATGCAGACTTGACTCTGCCTTGATTCCCAGCATGTTTTAGGAATCTTGGGCAGAAATTTGCAGAGATTATAGAATCCTCAAATGGTTTGGATTGGAAGGGATCTTAAAGCTCATCCCATTCCACCCCCTGCCATGGGCAAGGACACATTCCACTATCCCAGGCTGCTCCAAGCCCCGTCCAACCAGGCTTTGGACACTTCCAGGGACTGAGCATCTGTTTTCCAGATCCAGATGTCACTGGGTGTCTTGTCAGGGCAGGCAGAGCTGGGCAGGGACAGTGCCACCCCAGGCAGTGTCACAGCCCCTGTCCTGCCTGCTGCCAGCCCTGGGTAGACAGCAGGACCCACGCTCCTTCTAAAAGAACAAAGTTTAATCTTCCCTTCTTTCATCTTCTTTTGACTTTCAGTATAAATTACCTCATCTGAGGTGTCACTAGAAATTGATTTGTTATGCTAAATACTTGCCAAATAAATAATGAGCTCCCAAACCAGTCTATATGCAATAAGACAAGGAGTGAATTATTTCTAGTGGTTTCTTTTATCATGCATGGATTAAATTATTTCAGAGCCCTGAATCTTAGGGCTGGGCCATCTCTGAAAATGTGCTGGTGACACTCAAAAACACCAAGCCCCCCTCTGTGCTCTTTTATGATATTAAATGTCACTGGTTTCCTCATTTTATCACGTTACTACAGCCTTTTCTTGCCTGGAAGGAATCAAATTAATGAAAACCAAAAGAATCCAAGGTGTTTGCCCATACATCTCTCATAAAATCATCCCCCACATTACAGAACAAGTTTCCAGGTGATGCCACGAGGCAAAAGACCAAACCAATTTAAATAAGGCTGATTGCAGCCTTTAAAAACCCCAACAACCCAACCCCCAAAGCTGAACAACACTGACGCGTACTTTAAGGTGCTGATAAAGAGAACCAGAACATTTATTTAGCAGAAATGCTCTGTTTCATTTGCTCTGCTAAGGTTTGCTGAGATGTCTCCTTCTTGGCTGTGTTTTCCCACCTGGTTTCATGCACACCTTCCAGAGGTTGTTTTCGGGTCGCTGTCCTCGGGTTGGTGACGTGTCCCCACCGTGGTGCTTGTGGGACACTGGTGATGGAGCTGGAACTCTGCTCAGCAGTGTCTGAAATCCCCCCAAAGCCTCTGCCAGCCATTTGGGGGCCTCGGTGGAAGGAGTTGGGGACATGGAGAGCAGTGTCCCCCTGCGGGCAGAAGGGCCAGGGAGGGAAGGAGCCGTGGGGACTGGGCAGGGCACGAGCCGGCAGCCCTCATGGGGATGGGTGAGGTGCCAGGGCTGCACCTCCTCACTGCTGTGCCCACCTGTGCCGGTTTGGACACAAATCCAGGAGGAAACAACCTGAGAGGGACGTCTCTCTCTCTCCTGCACTTCCCCCACGGGTTCGGGAAAATAATTTCTCGAGTGAAAGTGAAAAAAACTATTTATTTAACAGAGTCCCCCACTGTCATGGGGCCAAAAAGGATATTGGAACCCCCTCCCCTGTCCCCTAAAAGAGGACTATGGATTTTAGAGTTCTTCCTGTAGGTAAAACCTGCAGTCCTACGCTGGGCCGGGCTGGGCCAGGCAGGGTCCGACGGTCCCCCTTGGAGGGTCCCGCCGAGCAGGTCCGGAGATAGGAGCTGGGTCCGGATGAAAAGCAAGCCAAAAACAGTCCAAAGAGGAACAGAAGCCGCTGAGGCAGATCACAGTCCCTTCTCCGCTGAAAGCTGAAGAAACTAGGGAGCCAAAGTTCTCTAACCAACAAAAGTTGTCAGAATCGGGAGAGAAAAGAATGCAAAACATTCTAGTTACAAGGTCAAGCTGGCCGCTTTGAAGTGTTCTCTCGGCTTCTCTCTCTCCCCCTTGCAATTTAAAGGTACACTAGTGATAAGAAGGCGATGGGGAATACAGCATGGTCCTAGAATCACCCCAAGACACCACCTCAGTGGGTTATGGATGGAACTGATGGTCTTGGAGGTCTTTTCCACCCTAAATGCCTCCATGGTTCTGTTTGGCCTTGGGGGCTACAGGGAGAACACGGCTCTGATCTCACCTGTGTCTTCCAGAACACGTGAGGTGAGGAGAGAAGCCAACAGCTCCCGAGGCTGACCATGACACCTCCAGGGAAATGAATCCATGGACAAAAGTCATCAGGGTTGGAAAAGGCCTCACTGGTCATCAAGTTCAACCATCAGCCAGCAGCAGCACCGTGTTCATCTCTGCCCCACGTCCCCAGGTGCCACATCCACACTCCTTTTAAATCCCTCCAGGGATGGGGGCTCCACCACTGCCCCAGGCAGCTGTGCCAGGGCTGGACAACCCTTTCAGTGAAGAAGTTCTCCCTAATATCCAACCTCAACCTTCCCTGGTGCAACTTGGGGCCATTTCCTCTCCTCCTATCGCTTGTTCCCAGAGGCTTCAGAGCTTCACCTCAGTGTCCCTTGTTGCTGGACCACATCTCCTGCTCCTCTGTGCCACTGCTCCAGCCTGCGGCTCTCCTGCAAGCAAGGAGGGTTTTTCCACAGCTGTTCCCACTCAGTTCTTGAGCCCAGCTCCTGGGAAATGCAGTTCCAGCAGCTCAGCCTCACCTCGGGGGCTTGAGAGCATGGGCCGCTCAGGAGGGTGGGACAGAAGGGCCAGGTTCCTACACTAAATTACCAGTTTGTCTTCACTGACTGCCAAAAGCCCTGGTGGGACTCCCTTCCTGGACTCAACCTTCTACAAATGTCCAATGGAGAAAAGAGAGGCAAAAACTGAGGAAGGTGGATAAGATGGAAGAAACCCTTATTCAGAAACAAAGAGAGAAATCCCTGTGACAGGCCAAGTATCACTGGCTGCTCTTGATGCTGATATTTCTGCTGTAAAGTGAGAGATTATTAGCGTTAAATTAGGCAGCTAGTGCCACTTTTCAATAAAGTGGGCTGTGTCCACTAATGCCTGAAGATGCTTATTATTATTTATTAATATATAAAACTGCTGCACGAGCTTTATTGAAAGGCATGCCAGGCACGATTACTATAATTTGCTAATGTAACAAAAGAATTTCCTATTATCCTAATGTCACCTTGCTAAAGCTCTGGTGATTTTTTTTCCTGCAATGTCTTGCTACAGAGGGAATTCAGCACAGTTGCTCAGTTCAGTGTTGGTTTTGTTTTTTGTTCAGGTTTTTTGTTTTTGTTTTTTGTTCAGGTTTAACCTCAGCCACTCACTGAGGTTATTTGGCTTGTGGGTGACTTGGATTATGAATTCAATAATTTAATTATGTTCAGGCAACGTAAAACCATATATTGGTGCACAGAGAGCCCTGAAATGGTTGCTCATGAGGTGTTTGAACCCCTCAAGTGGCCCCTGGCACTCAGGTTGGACCCTCTGTGCCTGGAGCAGACTCAGGGGCTGCTGCGGTGTGGCTGCTCCTGCAGGAGAGAAGCATCTCCCATCGCTCCATGAAACGGAGGGGCCAGGAAATGAACAGCCCTGGGCAGGTTTGAAGAAGCTCCTTCCAGAATGGCAGAGCCTTTGGGGGAGAGCTCTGCCAGCCCCGTGGCTGGGCCTGGCCGAAGGCTGGTCCTGACTGTTTGGGTTCAGTGGCAAGGAGGTATCTGTGTGAGAGGTTTGATTTCTGAGCCCGCAGCCCTCAGACGGAACCAGAAAGGCCTCAGAGATGAGATCGGGCAGCAGGGTGGATGTGATTTCCGTCCAGCCCTCTCCTCCTGCTGTAATCCAACAATCCAGTGCTTTGCAGCCCTGTACCCATCGCTGCAGAGCCATTGCTGCTTGGATGTCCCCGTGGAACGGACACACTGCTGAGGTGACACCCCTCCTGTGACAAGATCTCCCCTCCAAAACAAGTCCCCAGCTGATTTTGCAGAGCTGTTTTACCTGGGCTGCAGGGGAGCTTTCATCCAGGTGTGCCCTCGGTGGGGATGGCACCATGTCTTGGGGTGATTCTATGACCATACTGTATTCCCCATCGCCTGCTTGATCTCTAGTGTACCTTTAAATTGCAAAGGGGGGAGAGAGAAGCCGAGAGAACTCTTCAAAGCGGCCAGCTTGACCTTGTAACTAGAATGTTTGGCATTCTTTTCTCTCCTGATTCTGACAACTTTTGGTTGGTTAGAGGACTTTTGCTCTCTAGTCTCTTCGGCTTTCAGCAGAGAAGGGGCTGTGATCTGCCTCAGCGGCTTCTGTTCCTTTTTGGACTGTTTTTGGCTTGCTTTTCATCCCAGACCAGCTCCCATCTCCGGCCCTGCTCGGCGGGACCCGCCAAGGGGGATCGTCGGACCCTGCCTGGCCCAGCCCGGCCCAGCTCAGGACTGCAGGTTTTACCGACAGAAAGAACTTTAAAAGCCATAGTCCTCTTTTAGGGGACGAGGGAGGGGGTTTCAATATTTCTTTCTTTTTTTCCTAGTGACAGCAGGGGACTCTGTTTGTGAAATAAATAGTTTTTTTCACTTTCACTCGAGAAATTATTTTCCCGAACCCGTGGGGGAGGCGCTGCCGGGGCCTGCTTGCCTGGCAGGCAGGAGAGAGAGAGAGAGAGACGCTCCTCTCGGGGTGTTTCCTCCTGGATTTGTGTCCAAACCAGCACACACCAGCCCACAGGTACGGCAGCACGGGTGGGAGGTGTGGAGATGCAGGCAGGGGAATTCAGGCCTGGCTGCTCCCTCACCCTGCCCTGCCAGCTGCTCCCCAGCCAGCCCCTGGGGCCCGGCATGAGGCTCTCCTGCTTTAAAAAGCATCAAAATGGCCGTGGCCACTTGGCAACTTCAGCCCATGGTGCATTTTGCTGCTTTTTAACTGTTTGGGTTTTTTGGTTGTTGGTCGTTTTGGGTTTTTTTAAATTTTTGTTTCTTTGTTTTGTTGTTGTTTGTTTTGGATTGTTTTATAGTCACAATTTCTTTCTTTTTTCTGTGCTACTGAAAGCATTTGGTGTACACCTTTCCTTTCCTTTCCTTTCCTTTCCTTTCCTTTCCTTTCCTTTCCTTTCCTTTCCTTTCCTTTCCTTTCCTTTCCTTTCCTTTCCTTTCCTTTCCTTTCCTTTCCTTTCCTTTCCTTTCCTTTCCTTTCCTTTCCTTTCCTTTCCTTTCCTTTCCGTTCCTCCAAGGAAGAGCATTCTTAAGGTTGGATTTCAGTACTCCTGGTCACAGTGAGGGTTGATGTTCCCTTGCAGAAGCCAGGTGACTCCTCCCAACAATCTCAGTGCTGGACACCTGAACCTGTGTGTGCAGGTGTCACTGGGATGTTTTCCCCTGGCAATGCCCAGCTCTGCTGCCATTTCCTGGAGAAAATTGCATTTATCCTTATTACGGATTTATTCTTATTATGAATTTATTTTTATTATGAATTTATTCTTACGCAAGTGTTTTAGAGCCTGAGGGTGGCTGCTGCTGGGATTCCATGATTCCATGAGGTGCTGATGGTCACGGATGGGGCAGACAAGGGTGGTGGGACACACACCTGGATCTGCTGGAATGCCCAGGTCTGGCTTGCTCTCGGATCCAGTTGTGCCGGTAGGAGCTGGAAAAAAGGGAACTCCAGGCAGAGAAAATGTGGGAGAAGGATACAGGTGTTCGTTTCAGGGGGAATAAAGCAGCCTGTAGTCAGCACCCTTATCTCTGCAGGAACACTCGTGCTTTTACTCCCATGGATTTTCAACAAAGGCCCAGCAGCCACTGGAATTGGATGAAGCAGCTGCTGGGGAATGTGGTTCAAAGTCACCTCAGGTGTCCCACGGTGGGCACAGTGCCAGCAGCAGATGATACAGTTTACCTGGAATATTATTCTGCACGGAGCAAAGCATCTTCCAACAAACACCCACCCACTATTGCCTGATTCCATGAAAAGCCTTTGAAGCCTGTGCTCCCTGAATATCAAATTCCTTTAAATTAGCCGTGTCGCAAATTATTTTCATGAAACAAGAAAAACCCTGCATTTTCACCAAAGCTCAAACTCTGAACTTTCTGTGTGGTTTCTTTTTCTTTCCCTTTCTCCTCCAAAATTATTGATGATTTTTTGGCTATTTTTGAGGTTCTGGGTTCAAGCTGGTGTGGTTGGAAAATATCCCAAAGAAAAGAAAGCAAATAACAAGTTTGAGAATGGAACTGGGCAGGCACGAGAACTGGAAGGAGGAGCAATTTCAATAATGGTGCATCTGTGTTTGTGCCCCCTGCACATTTGTATTGTTGCGGAGCTTTTATAAAAATGATGTTTGCTGCAAATGATGGATAATGGTGAAAATGTACCTGCTGTACAAAGGCAGCATTCTGCTTGGAAAGGGAACAGGTTCTCCTTTGGGAGAGTTCTTCCTGTGGGCTGAAAACAGGAAAGGAAGCTGAACCATGTGACAGCGACCATGGGGATTTCACAAGGAGCAAGACTTGGAGCACCACGAAACATTTGGCAAGGGTTCAGCCCAGGACAGGAATTTCTATGTGTAACCTTCTAATACACAAATTAAAGTGGGGTTCTGGCTAATTAATGCTCTCAGAGTGGTGTGATGGGCCTGGAGTGTAGCAGGGAGATCAGGGTAGGTGCCCAGGGAAGTTGTGGATGCCTCATCCCTGGGAAGTAGAATCATGGAATATCCTGAGCTGGGAGGGACCCACAGGATCACCCAGTCCAGCCCCTGGCCCTGCACAGACACCCCAACAACCCCACCCTGTGCAGCCCTGGCAGCGCTGTCCAAACGCGCCTGGAGCTCTGGCAGCCTCGGGGCCGTGCCCATTCCCTGGGGAGCCTGGGCAGTGCCCAGCACCCTCTGGGGAGGAACCTTTTCCTAACCCAGCCTGACCCTCCCTGGCACAGCTCCAGCCATTCCCTGGGTCCTGTCACTGGTCACAGAGCAGAGATCAGAGTCTTCCCCTTCTCCTCCCCTCACAAGGAAGCTGCAACTGCAATGAGCTCTCCCCTCGGTCTCCTCCAGCTGAACAGACCAAGTGCCCTCACCTGTTCCTCTTGGGCTTCCCCTCCAGACCCTTCCCCATCCTCATGTCCCCCCTTTGGACACTCTCTAATGGCTTTAGAGCTCTTTTTTATATTGTGGCACCCAAACCTGCTCCCAGGACTCAAGGTGAGGCTGCACGAGCTCTGAGCACTGTCCCAGGCCAAGCTGGACGGGGCTTGGAGCAACCTGGAAGAGTGGAAGGTGTCCCTGCCCGTGGCAGGGGGTGGAATGGGATGAGCTTTAAGGTCCTTGCCAACCCAAACCATTTTATGAATCTGTGTGTTCAAGGTTGGGGTTTCTTTGGTAGCAGAGGTTTGAAAAATTGAGATTTGAAGCTCATTTTAAAGGTCAGTCTGCAGCTGATGTGAAGAGCCCTTTGGAGATATCAGCCTAAAGTTTGATGGCAAATAATCAAGTCATTCCTAAAGGATTAATGCAGTATTAGTGTGCAGAGTACATCATAAGAAGGGTTTTCCAGAAGGGAAAGCCCAGTTTCAAAGTCACCAGCCCGTCACTACATTTCCCCCTGGCTTTTCAGATATTTCCCACATTTCTTACCACTGCCCTCATTTCCTTGGGGTGAGTTGCAGGGGGCTGCTCCTGTTCTCTTGTGCAAAGAGGATACTGAGCCAACCTTGGAAAGATTCCTGAGAGGCCCTGGCAAAAAATTCATGGCCTTGGTGTTAGATGACACAACGCTTGTTTTGTTGAAAAATGTTCTTTAGAGCCTCTCATCTGGCGTAGAAACATATTTTTATTTAACTATTTATTTTTAAAAGGAAAGCTGTGATTCTTGCGCGCCTTTGCGGTGGGAGCAATAGTGAGAGCGTGGATGTACTACCCAGCTTTCTTCTCACTGAGCGCAGGGAACCAGGATTTCACCTCCAACTTCACCTTGCGCTGTCTGGAGGTGGTGACATCTGAGGAGCTTGAGGGGGGAGGTTTCCAGCATATGGTGCAGTCAGAAGTGTGTTCATCAGGAGCAAGGAAGCTGCTTTGCCAGGAAACATCGCAGGAGACCGGGATGTCCCACCTGAAGAGCTCCTCCTTCTTGATTAAAAACCTTTTCCTGATAAAGAATTCAAATTTGGCAATACTGAAATATTCTGTGATCCAAATTACTGGCTTTATAAGAGGAGTATTAGCAGGAAAATAAGGATGAAGGAAATTTCCCAGGGTGACAATGTCATTCTTGTGTTTTCAGACTCAAAGATTGGAGATTTTGCATTTTTAAAATAATTTTAATTTGTAAAGTTTTCCCCATTTCATCAGTGTCAGTACCCCACATCCCCAAAGATCAAAATTACATATTTCCTTGCAGATTAAATGAAATGTTATTAAAATAAGGCTCTTTGGACAGAGCTGCCAGTGATGTGGAAAGGCAGCTCAAGCAGAGAGCTCTGCTGGTGTCCCTCACAGCCCTGCTCAGGCACCTGGCATGTCCAGACCACAGCAAGGTCACTTAGGAGCTGTTTTCCAGCTGGTTTGACATTTTGGGTCATTGAGATGCCCTCAGGACAGGGCAGAGGGCTGATGTTTGCTGTGCATCCCTGGAAAGCTGTGCACACCTATCCTGTCCTTATCCAGCCGATCTGGAAAACCCATCTTCTCTGGTGATTTCAGGAGGGCCCTTGGAGGATCTTGCGCACCTTTGAGTGGCTGCCAGGGTAGGAGGAGCAGCTCAGGGGTGAGCAGGGACAATGTGATGTACACAACCTGCCCACACGCCAAGCGCTCCCTCCAGCACCACCTTCATTCCTCATTTTCTTTCTTGGTGCCCTCAACCCAACTTCCAGTGTGAGAAACAACGTAAGCAGACAGGAAATGAAGCTTTGTTAACGTGCAGAGTGACCAGTCAGAAGGACAAAATTACTGGTTCAAAGCTCCACCACTTGTTTTTTGGGAAGAGAAAACTTTTTCTTCACCTATTTTTCCCTCATACCCCAAGCCAAGCTCTCCCCTACTCCCTTCTTCGGTGTCTCTGCCTTGGCTTTCCAATGACCAGTATTTATCTCTCACCTTCTGTATTTTAGGAGCAGGAATTCCCAGTGAAACATGGCTTTGGCTCAGTGCTCTACAGTCAAGCCTGCCTGGTGCAACGTATTATGGATGAGAGCGAGTAAAGCTAAGGTGGATCTGCCTGGATTTATTTCCCTCTCCTGTGCTTTGCTTTCTATTTCTCCTGCCCCACAGCTGCCTGAACCCCGCCAGCTTTTAATGGGGTGACAGCAGCGAGCCAGGGTTGCTTCATGAATCAGGGGGAGCTGAAATTCTGCAGCACTGAAGACCATTTTCAAAGGCAATTTCGTGGACTATTTTTTTTCCTGATTCCAAGGGGTGCCTGGCCACATTTCTGCATGGAGCTCATCAAGGACATGCTGCCAAGCCTGAGATGTGAGGCCAGGCCAGTGCCACCCACTGTTCTCAGCTGTGTAATCCTCCACTGCAAGCTGGAGGAAAACAGGAAGGAAAAGAACCACGGGCTTTGGTGCCTTCTTCCTTTCCAGGGAGGTTCTGATGTGTGGCTGCATTGCACAGCTTTAGAGAACATGTCCTTGAAAATTACAGCTCTTAGCTCTATTTCGTCTTCCTACGCAGTGCTTTGGGATCTACAAATATTTTCTGTCGCTAAAAGAAGAGGAAGGATCACAAGGTTATCAGCTGCACTCACACACTGCCCGCGCTGTTCCTTTGTGAAGGACACTCAGAGAGCCCAATTTTCTGATTTGACATCCCACACAAGGAGAAGACTCTTCCAAAAATGGATGGGAGCTAAAATTGTGAGCACCATTATCCATATTTTTATCTCAACTGGGGATCCTGGGTGGATGGGAAGTGGGAGTTGGCCCAAAGGAGGTTGAGCTGCTGCTCTGATTAAAGAGCCCCCACAAATGACAGGGTTTGAAAGGACCAGCACAAGTGGCCATTGGGGCTGCAACCCAGACCAACCCTCCTGTGTCCCCAGTGCCTGGAGCTCACACCACTCCCTCCTCCAGCGCTGATGCAGGGAAAGCTCGGAGCTGTTTCCATGTGGCAGCAAACTGGGGGCATTTACTGCACGGAGCACAGCAACCAGCTCAGTTATTACCCAGTTTATGGGGTGAGGCCCTGTGTGCCCATTCCAATTCATCTGCTTGGCAAACTGGGAGCACTCCCTGGTTCATGAATCTCCAGTGAGCAGCTGGGGACGCCCGTGGGCGCAGGCTCGTTCCTATTTCAGCTGCAGACATCAGTGGGGTAGAGCATGAGCAGAGCCACGGCACCAGCCACTGGTGTGGAGCCAGAAATTGTTTCTCAGGACGCCTCTGGAAGCCAAATTGCTTCCCAGCACAGCTGTGATAACAGTGCTGCAGCAAATGCCATTTAAATACAATTCTCTGCTAACGCAGGGGAGGGATGAGGGAATATATAAACCAAATAATTAACGCTGCCTGGATGGCTCCAGTTCTGTGCGTGGAAGGACAAGAGGGAAGTAAACAGTGGGGTGGAAGAGGACAGCTTTTCCTTGTAATTGTAAAAGTTAATTTGCTCTTTAAGGAAGGATCAAAATGACATTAAAGTGAATGCCAATTGATTTCAAGGGAGTTTGAATTGATTTCTGGAAACTATTGCTGGTTAAAATTGCCAGGGAAAGCCCACCAAGACTGACATCTTTACAGCCACTTTGGCTGACTGGAGATGGGAACTCCTCTCTGGAAATAACTTTAAATATTTCTGTACTATAAAATGGAAAGAAACCTGCTGCCCCCTAAGGAGGGACAAACACCTTCTAAGGTGGCTTTATAAATATTAAACCAGCCATTTCATTTTTTATTTTTTTAAAACCTTTTCTCAAGGCTCCCAAACTTTTCTGGAGCCCAGGCTCTTGTGAGGGGGATGGAGGAGGTGATCTGGGAGGGGAAGCCAGGTTTTCTGACATCCAGGTTTTCTGACATCCAAGGTTTCTGGCATCCTCCTGAGCCTAAAGGATGTGGTAAATCCAGCTCTAGGACTGGATTCTCCTGAGACTGCCCAGTGCTGGACAAAGTTAAAGTCTGGCCCCAGAAATTGGTGCTTGGAGCCAGGTATCCCAGGGCCCACAGACTTCCAGGGATGAGCATGGTCTGCCAAGGAGATATGAACCTGTATTTCACTGGGAAATGAAGGGTTTTTAAAGGGCAGTGTGTGCTCCCCTCCAGGTCTCCAAACCACAGAATCTGTCGGTTTTCCACGAGAATTTGATCATCATCTGCATGTTCCTTCAGAGTCGAAGAACTGGCTTTTTCTGCTGAAGACCTGGTCTGCTGGAGAATTCCCAGGTAGCTCAGAAATTCCCAAATTCTGCTCACCACAAGTGTTGTGCACTATGGAGCTTCTCCAAGGAACTCTTTCCCTGGCCTCTGGCTCCATCCCCACTGCTGGGGTTTGTTGGGAGCTGTATGGTGTGGGTACAGCTCTCACAGGTTGCACACAAATCCCTAAGCACCCAAAACCAGAGAATTTTGGAGCTTTTTTGGCTCCATGGTTTAGCAGTGGTGGAAGATGACCTGATGAGTAAAGATGAGATACTTAAATACCTGTTCCTTAACGAGGTCCATCCTTCCAAACAGGCACAGAATGGTTATTAGGGAAGGATTTTATTCCCTCAACAGCAAAAGCAACACGACACACATTTAATATTACTTCTTATTAATATCACATCTTCTAACAGGCAAATCCTGTCAGCTTATTATCAAACTCACAACTCCTTTGGCTGAGCAGAAACAAGATGAGTGAGAGAGGTCAGAGCTGTGTGCCCAGGAGAGCAGCTCGCCCTTTAAGGAACCCTTTTCTTCATTTCCTCAGCCTTTACCTCACATTTGTAAATGACTCATTTGCTGTGTGTCTGATATCATATTTAGTAACTCTCCCTGCTCTGCTTTACATGGCACCCACAGCCCTCCTTGCCATGCAGCATCACTGGAGACCTGGCACTGCCAGGATTAGCATTGCAAATTCCTTGGAAAACCCAGTCTCACTTCACTGGAGCCTCCTAAGGCGATTTGCCCTACAAATCCCTCTTACAGTGCACTGGTAATGCTCTCTGAGGCTAATTGTTCTTCCTCTGTTAGTGGGAACAATGTGCCCAGCCTTATGTTAAAGAAGCAGAACAGACTTATTGAATCCCTATGCTAAGTGCTCTGTCATTTTTCTGCCTTTGAAGGGAATTAAGAGCCTGCAGTCCTCGAGGCAGGACATGACAGAGCACATTTTGTGAGCACATCTGCCCATCCTTACACAGCTGTGGCCAGCTGGGCCGTGGGCATGTCCCTGACAGACACAGCCCTTCCCCAGGCTGGCCCTGCCTGGAGTTTTCATGGACTCCCAGAAAACTCCTCACACCCCACTGGGAAAATCTGAGCTGCTCTGGGTCAGCCAGAGTGGGATCACAGCAGAGATGAAAGCACCAGCTTCTCTTTTCTCATGGCAATGACTTCTTCTTCCACTTCTGTACCAAAGGATTCCCCTCATTCCAGGCAAGCAGCCTGAGCCTTCTCCTTGGATGCATGGAAGACTGGGAGGCCTGGTCCTTGGTCATTCATTATCTGTGACTGGAACTGATTTTCTAATTCAGTGCTGGGATAAGAAAGGAATATCAAGAACCCTGAAGGTGTTTAAATCAAAGTCTGTGAGGAATCCTAGCTCCTCTGAGCACATCCATATCCCCAGTCTGCCAGCCCAGGGTTTTCCTGTGAGATGTGCTGGTCCTGCTGGCAGCCTGGCAGTGGGGCAGCACTGGTTCAAACTGGGACAGCCATGGGACCTCTGTAGGTTCAGCAATTGTTGGCATAACACAGTGAACAGGGCCAGGCAAGCCAGGAAGGGAGCTCCCTGTGCGTGGCATTTCAGGCCCTCAGCCCTGCTGCATTTCTGCCTTTTTGGTAATTAAATGCAATTAATTAACACAGAGTGAGAGTGTCCTGGTATTGATGAGGGTTTCTGTTTGTGGCGCTGCTCTGGGAATCAGTGATCCAGACCCCTGAGATGAGAGAAAACCCTTCAGCTGCTGCCTCCCAGCTGCTGGATGGGGGCAGCTGAGGATGTGCCCAGGTTCCAAGTGAACCAAAGGGAGAGGAAGAGGTGGGAAAAAGGAAGAAAAAAATAGAAGAGATGGGCAAAAGTCTTGTGTCACCACTGCTGGGAGATATTGTCCCTGGAAGGCTGTCCTGCATGGCACGGAGGAGCTGAGGCAGTACTTGCTGTGGAGAAGGCTCCTAAATCCTGTTGGTGTGACCACAATGTCATTTTGGCACTCGGGTGGGATGCTGCCTCCTGCCCACAGGCAGCTGCAGGAAGCTCCAAAAAACCCCACCTTTAAGACAAACGACCTGGAGAGGCTGTTTGGACCCTGCTGGCCCCAGCTCCTTCCAGCATCCTGGGCAGGATGAGCCCCACCAACCCCTGGCTGTCCCCAGCAGTGCCTCCTGTCCTCACCGCCTGGAAAAGGGCCTGTCACTGCTGGATTCTGCACAGACTGAGGGGATTTAGGTTTACAGGCAGAAGAGCAACGAGGATATGGGGAAAAAGAGGGGATGCTCATGCAGCCTGTTTAGCCATAAATTCTTGTGGAGAAGAGGAGAGGCTGCCGTTCAGGGGGGAGATAAATCACGTGGAGGAGAGGTGATTTACACCACAGAGCAAGAACAAACTGGTTAAGTGTAGGTTTTAATTGCAAATGAGGAGATTCCTTGATACACGATAAGGGAAGTTCTTTAACAGCCTCCCCTGGGGAGCACGGGAAAAGCCACTGCTTTCAAGGCAGAGTTTAATAAGCTGGTGTGATGGGAATCACAGGGAAGAGGACTTGACAACAGAGGAGACTCCTTCAGTCCTTCTCTTACTACATTCTTATCTCTGCCCCTCCCTCGATAGGATACTTCGGTAATAGGCTTTCTTTATTTAATTAGCATGTTATTAATTAGCGTGATAACAGTGAAAGCAGGTGCCTGCCCAGGCTGTGTCCTGGCCCCACCACCCTCTGCTGCACACCCTGGAGAGGCCAGAGATTCCTGAATTCCATGGCTGAACAACATTTAAAGTAAGTAAAGAAAACTAATATTCATGTTAATCCCAGGATCAGACACTCTTTAGACTGGGAAGGGGTTGTGCTGCAGGAGGGTGAGTTTGAAGGATCATGCAGGGAGAGGGAAGACTTGAGGGGAGATGAGAAGGTTGATGCACTGCAGATGGACAAGTGCAGCAGGCATCCTGTGTCAGGGAAAGTTCATTTTATAAGGCTCACTAACCATTTTTGAGTAATTTTTGGGCTACTCTGCCTGGCACCTATTCTTGGTAACTCATACCTGGGAGGTTGGAGGGAAGCACCTGAAGGGAGCTGAAAAGAAAGATGGAGAGGGATTAATTACAAGCGCCTGGAGAGACAGGACAAGGGGGAATGGCTTCAAACTGAAAGAGAATGGGGTTAGGTGGGATATTGGGACGAAGTTCGGTGCTGTCAGGCCCTGGCACAGGGTGCCCAGAGAAGCTGTGGCTGCCCCTGGATCCCTGGAAGTGTCCAAGGCCAGCTTGGACAGGGCTTGGAGCACCCTGGGATAGTGGAAGGTGTCCTGCCCATGGCAGGGGGTGGCACTGGATGAGATTTAAGGTCCTTCCAACCCAAACCACTCTGGGATTCTGTGACTCCAAGTGCTGTTCCCGGAGGGCCCAGCCCAGCTGCCAACACCGAGGGGCCACAGAGGTGCCCTGTGTTATAAACGGTTGAGGGTTTCTTAAAATAAGTTGTTACTAAAGAGTTGATTTGTTACATTTAATGTTATAGATGGTTCAAAGTTTTAATTAGGTCAAGTTGTTATTGTTAAAGGTGGGGTAGTTATGATTAAGTAGCATTACTGTTTCCTATTTAACTGTTGATGGTTAATAGGTTTAACCTTTTGATGCATGATGTTCACTAGCGTTTAAGTGTGTTGTTGCTCCCAGAAGGATGGGGATCTTTCTAGAAGGTTCCAGGCAGGGAACAGTGATGTCACCCGGATTCTAATTGGACTAGACCAGGACCAATCAGACGACGCCGCGCAGGCATGATTGGACAGGGATGCTCCTAGGAAACGAGCCAATCACTGCGGAGAAAAGGAACCAATCGCACGGCGGATCCAAAAGTGACCAATGGGGAGCCAAGGGCAGTTTATAAAACCGGACTGGTGCTTTGCACCCGGTCCTTTTCCCTCGTCGCGTTAGCAGGGAATGCACCCGGCGTCGTGCACATGCTGCTTGAGTCTGCTTTGCCATTTTGTTCTCGGCTGTTCTATTATCAATAAATTGTTAAATCACAACGGCGTGAGGCCGTCCTTCTCACAGAGGGATCTCGAGATGCAGCGAGAGGCCTGCTGCCAGGCGTGCTGGCCCTGCGGAAGGCACGGCGGCACCAGCAGAGCGGCGGCAGTGGCCTGGTGCGGGCAGCCGCCAGCGCGTCCCGCAGAGCCCGCGGTGACCCGGACCAGCGGCACACACCAGTTGGCAGCCCCGGGCTGGAGCCAGCTGTAAAACACGGCAAAAATAACCCTCTGCTTTGCTCTCGCCTCAGGCCAGCTTCGGGCTGAGTGCCTGATCCGAGGCCTCTTTCTGTTCCTTTAAATAGCGCCGCGCTGGGAAAAGCCTCGCGTCGGATCGCCCTCAGCAGCCGTGGCGTGTGCTGCTTTTCTCTGGAAGAAATGCTCCCTCCTGCCTCACCCGGGCCGGGATCCCTGCCTGGAAAAATGGCTTTCTCCTCAGCGTTTGTTATCTGCAGCTGCGTGAGACTCTCAGGCTGTTCAATTAAAGAGCCCGTTTTCCCATTAACTGTCTCCTCAGACAAATGGGAAGTGTGTTTAATGCTCGCTCAGGATGAAGCCAACATGTTTCCCCTGCTGTTTTACACTTTCTTCTTCGCAGGGATTTGTCGTCTCTGACTGTTCAAATACCTTGAAGTTCCCCAGCATTTACCATCAGGGAAAGGTAACAAGTGTGGTGACAAAGAGTGAGTGCCAGATGAGCCTGGGAAAATGGATGGCTTTAATAGATGTTACTGAGGCCCTTTTGCACCCTGCCTGACGCTGAGCAACCTCCCCATCCATCACCCTCGCTCTGCCTGAGGAGAACGCAGCAGCCAGCCTTTACCAGACCTTTCCTCTCCCGTTCCTGTTAGGCAAAGTGCTGGCCCGGCTCCCTCCCCTCTCCCCACAGTCTGAGGAGAGGCAGTTTGGAGAAGGCAAAATAAGCAACAGATCCCCTACCTCAGCTTGATGCTTTTTGTTAACGTGCCCTGAGAATCAGCTTCTTCCTGCCACTGGTACTGTGCTGTACATTAATACAAGAACTGATAAAGTGTGCTCTGAGGCTTTTTTCCCCCCTTGTTTCTTCAGCACTGTTTTCCTATGAATCAAACAGCTAAGGAAAATTATGTCGATTTTTGCCTGTATAAAAATACTTTGCCCGAAGTATGAGTTCCACCTTGGGCTGATGTATTAATCCTTGTCTCCTGGACAGCAATAATCACTCTCTGTTGTTTTTCAAGCTGCAACTCAGCACTTCAGCATTCTCCGCTTGCCTTTCAGCAAGTTTGGTGTCAGCCCCAAATGGGGAAGGGAGGGAGGAGGAGGGCAGAGCTCCTCTGCTTCTCCACTTGCCTTTCAGCAAGTTTGGTGTCAGCCCCAAATGGGGAAGGGAGGGAGGAGGAGGGCAGAGCTCCTCTGGGCCTGATCCTGCTCTGGCCCACATGTGAAGATGTGTAATGAGTAACTGGGGTAAAAGCAGCCTCAGACCCCACTGTTCCCTGATTTCTCATCTCGTTCCTAAACCAGCTTTGTCTAAAGAGCAGAGGTGTTTGTGCGGGACCAGTCTGCCCCAGTCGGACTGACCAGGCTTGGTGGGACCAGCCTGGCTCCTTGGGACTGACCAGGCTTGGTGGGACCAGCCAGACTGCTCTTCTGTGCCCACGGCTGGGAGCTGCAACTTGATGGTCTCTAATCCACCCCAAGCCCTTCTGTGATTGTGTGATTCCTGAGCTCTGGGTGCGAAGGGGCAGCTGTTCCTCCTGGCCGGGGCAGGGCTCCTGGGTGTTTTGCATTAGCAGTGAATAAAGAGCAAGCTGCTGGTGCGATGTGAGCTGCAGTTCTCCAGCCTTTGTCCCTTCCAAACGTGCGGCCCCTGGAGCCCTGCAAGCACCAGCACTTCCCCCACTGCGCTGCCCACCTCGTGCTAGGTCTGACATGAGAGGAACCCTGAGAGCACTCAGTGCCTTTGTGCTCTGAGATCAGCCCCAGCTCTTCAGTAAAACAAGTCCTGATTTATCCCTGTGGATAAATAACTTCAGCATAGGACTCCATCACTGTCAGGTGCGAGGCACTTCCCCTACAAGAGGCAGTAAAACCCTTTACAGCACTTGCTCAGCGTGACAAATCCTGTTCATCCCCTTGCAGCGGTGGCTTTATGTCCCCTGCCCCACAGGGGCTGTGCCAGTCGCTCCAGCCCTGCTTCTGGGTGTTGTGGATGAAGTGGCACTGTCTCACTCCGGGCTGTGGCCGCAGGGCACATCCCTGGTGTCCTGTGCACTCCCAGCAGAACCACTGCTCCTTCCTTGTCCCTGGTGGCCCATAGATCCACAAATGGGAAAGATTTGGCTCTAAGCAGTTCTGCTTTGAACGGAAATGGAAATGAATCTGATGACTATCAAGCAGGTGCCTTGATGCTGGGCCACATTTCTCCCAAAATTTCAGCTTGAAATACTGATTTCCTGCTTCGTCCTCCGTGGGTGTTACCAGCTGGAATTACACCCAGCTGATATTAGTAGAAAAGGGAATAAAAGGGGGTGCCAGGACAAGGGGATGTAAACTCTTCTCGTAACTCCAGGATGTAAAGCATCTGCCAATAGAATTCCACAAGAGGAAATTTCTGACTGGTGCTGCTGTCACCCAGATCATGGGGATGAAAAAGACCCCTCTACATCTCTTTTTAGTGTTACAGAGTCAGGCATCCCATGATTCTTGACCAAGGTTTGTGTGTGTGGCTGACAAAGCTCCGGCCTCCAGACTGACGCCAAAACAAAACTTTTCCACTTGTTTATACATTTTTAGCAAACAAAGAACTTCATGTTCATTGGTTCTAAATTACATAATCCTCTTCATTAATTAGCATTCTATTCTCTGTTGGTCTATGATTCTCGCTCTTTATGCTAATCTGGTCCACATTCTGTGGTTCTTTTGTTATTTTTTTCCTCACACAAGGTCTCCAGCTTTTCAAGCCTTAATCTCATCTGTATCTTCTGGTTACTCCAACCTCCTTGAAGGGCTATAAATTTAGGATTCCAGACGCCCAATCTTCAAATCCCTTTGGCTTTGTTTATTGAAGCTTGTCAGGGTTAGTTTTAATACCTTTAAGGTTTCGATGATTTAATGATCAAAGTATCAATAAGAGTCTGTGAAAAAATTTGAATAGTGCTGGCTAAAAGTGGGCAATTCTTACAATTAATTAAAAGAACTAATTAAAAGTTAGTTAGGGATTTGATATCCTTTCCAACACTACCAGTGCCACAAGCTTGCAGAAACACCAGGAAGACTCCTAATGGTGTCAGCAGCTGGAAACCTGAGGGGGATCCCCTGGAGTTCTCCTGCGTCCTGCAGGACCACGTCTCCCACGGCATCTGGCTTTGAAAACAAGCACAGTGAGGGACAAAGGGACCTAAGAGAGGTGCCCTGAAGGGGACAATGCCTGGCAGCCCAGGATCCCAGACAGCCCAAAAGTCTTGGAGAATTCTCCTGCCACCCACGGGCCCTCTGCCCCCTTGTTCAGGCTGAGCAGCACCACTGCTGTTGGATTCCTTGGGCAAGGCTGAGATATTGATGTGTGTGTGTATTTTCGGGGTTGCTTTGGTAGAGTTTCCCTCTTCAGACCCCAGGTCAGGACTCTGGGGACAGCAGCTCTTCACCCCCCTGCCCCCAGCCAGGGTTTTGCACTGGGGCTGCTGAGGAGGGACAGCTTTCCCTGAGGACACAGGGGGGTGGCAGCACATGGGAACCGGAGCGTCCCTCCCCGTCACACCAGCCGTGGGGTGCAAGGAGGGAGGGAGGGATAAATCACACAGCCAGCACCGACCTGTCACCATCCTGTTTTCACCCCTGGCTCTTTCGTCCCTTTGGTTTCATGACACCTAAGCAAGTTTTACCCACCCCATCCTTGCTTTGTTTGTTTCTCCATCTTTCCTCTGCAGACCATGTGGAAAAGTGGGATTTTTCTTGTACTGGGGGCTTGCTTGGGCAGGAAAACTTCAGCACTAGCAGGGCTGAGTGACCTCCACCCTGTGCAGACCCCAGTGACAGGCAGGGCTGGCCTGGGGGGATTTCACCTGCTGCAGCCTGGCTGGTCTTCACAGCAGTCCCAGCTCTCCCTCCCAGAAACTCTTCCCTGACCTCACCTTTGCTTCCTGCTGCCTTCCTTTGCCTGCTGGCTTGGTGCATGAAGTACTTGTTGAAGGTCTCCCAGTACCTGAACTTTACTGGGATTACTGGGAGCATCTCTTGAGGTTTGGAAAGACTCCTTCATTGTCAATAGAGTTAAATCCTTCTACCTGCAAAGCTCTATTTAGATGATGAGATAACTCGCTGTGGTTAGGTACATGCTGCGCAAACCTGCAGCATCTTCAGCACACCTTGGTGCTTTTTACCTCCAAGGTTTCCCTGGCCAGCTTTCCCAATGCTTTTAGAGGCAGCTGGGAAGCTTAGAGTGAAATCCCTGACTGGTGTGGGATCCTGCAGCTCCTGGGCCCTAGGCATTCCCACTTGGACCAACACTTGATAGCGTGGCTGAACTTACCAGTGGCAAGTTCAAAATGTACTGGTAGCAGTGGTGGTAGACAGAGATCCTCAATATTGGGTCAGTCCAAAATGGAGAATCTAAATAACAAGATTTTTGCTTAGACTGACATCTTAGAAATGGTTGTAGAAAAATGCAGCTATTCCTTGCAGGAGACAAGAGGCAGAAGTAATGTAATTGTTATTACTGGTCTCAGTGCAGCTCTTTTCCCTCAAAGCATCAGCCTGTTCCCTCCGTGGCTCATTTGCTTTTAATGTGGTCTGGAGTCACAGGGCCACCAGAGAAAGCTCAGAGAACACCCCCTTCTGCTGTGGTTTTATGTTCACCAGCTGAATGTTTTAATTTCTCAAGCATTTCTTCTCTAAAATTTTATAAATGCATCAAGTTTCCTGATATTATTGGCTAATCAAATCCCATTCACCTGCCAGGCAGAGCAGGCGGCTCCTTCTCCTTCTCCTTCTCCTTCTCCTTCTCCTTCTCCTTCTCCTTCTCCTTCTCCTTCTCCTTCTCCTTCTCCTTCTCCTTCTCCTTCCCCTCCTCCTCACCAGGGTAGGGTCTGTTTCTATCCCCTGTGGCTCTGCTATCAAGGCTTGGAGTGAAATCAGAATTCCCTCCTGGAGCCCACACCGACATGCTGCTGCTGTGCCAGGGAGGAGGGCAGGAAAGCACAGCCCGGGCAGGGAGAAGTCCCTGGTGGCCGTCACTCCGCAGTTCCCTGCTGCAGGCCAGACCAACCAGTCCCTGGCAGGTCAGGGAAGGTGCTCCTGCAAGGCTGGGTTTCACAGGAACACAATTTGTCTCCTGGGTCAGCAAAATAGGTTCAAGATGACCCAAAATTTTGTGTCAAGGGGGAGCTTTGAAGCTTGCCCAGGACGCCCAGTTCCACATTTAGTGCAGAGTATGAACAAGTCGGGGAAGCCACCAGCCACAGCTGCTGCTCAGCCTTCAGTGCTGCACTCCAGCTGTGCCCAAACATCTGTGCCCACATGCCAGAGCCTCTGTTCACAGCTGCAGGAGGTGTCCAAGGGTGATTTTTTGGGTAGGAAGTTTTACAGTATTTGTTTGGCCATATGCAAGGTGAAAAGCAAGTCTGATGCACCATCTCAGCTCATTTCCTGGCAGGTTGAGTTCCATGTGAGAAATGTGTGTTCAGAGCCAGGGAATGGCTGTGGTTGGAAAAAGAACCATGACTGGTCCTGTCATGGAATCATGGAATGGGGTGGGTTGGAAGAGACCTTAAAAACCATCCCATTCCACCCCCTGCCATGGCAGGGACACGTTCCACCATCCCAGGGTGCTCCAAGCCCTGTCCAACCTGGCCTTGGACGCTTCCAGGGATGGCGAGTCCATCTGGCAGGGCTGGGGCACAACTCTGCCATCTATTGATTCTATTTGTTGGAGTGAAAAGTGGAACAGGAAATATCCAAAATACGATTTTTGGAAGATCTGAAGCTCCTTACAGTAACTGTCAGAGCTGTCTGGGACATGTAATCCGGTGGGATTTTCTGTAGTTTCAAAAAAACCAAATGGCCCTCTCTGACTCACAAATAACACCCCCAGTCACCAACTTTCCTTCAGTTTGAAGCTTGAAAAAGACCTCTTCTCTTAGGTCTGTTGAAATGTTTTTTTAAAAATGGTTAAATGGTGAAATAGGTGGTTAAATAAGAGGATAGTGGTTTATAAATTGTTTGATAGCTGAGTTTAAATAGTTCTTGTAATTGAGGCTGTTTGAAATTCATGTTCATGTAGGAAAAGCAGAGTTTTTTGCTTAGAAAATATCGAAATGCAATCTTTTTCTAATTTCACCTTATATTGTGGTTAGTGTGATTGAAGAGGCTCATTGACAATGTCCCTCTCCCCTGGACAGTCCTGGTTTCAGTAACTGGTACTTACTCCGTGGAAAAGAATTTGTGGAAAACCTTCAGGTGGATCCAATCAGGTTTCTACAGGAAAGGGGCAAGCAAAACTTTCTATTTTTTAACAATAAATTCTCAGTGATTTGAGTTTTGAATGTGGCTCCTCTCCAGGTTCAGAAGTGTGTGCATGGAACGTACAGATCCCAGCAGACAGAATATTCTCTCTGAAAGCTGCTCACCTGGGCAGGAATATTTCACACCCAGATCTGAACAGGGAGGGAGGAAGAGCCTGAAATTGCCAAGTGTTTTGTCTTAAGAGCTTTAATGTGGGATTTAGGAATTTCTTATTCAGTCTTCTGGGCTGAATAGAGCTAAAGGGTTTAAATCTTTTAAGTTCTGGGTCTTTGATGATGTTTGGTCACCAGCTGAACCCTGGCTACTGCAGGTTGGTACTTTGATTTTGTCCAGGCTTAGAAGGAGTTGCATAAAGGCAGAAAGTTTCTTTCTAGAAAACAGAAACTTTGCTTTTTGAAAAAGCCCCACAATTTCCACTGGAGATGGAAAGTGCAAGTTTTTAGATTTTTGTAGCAAAATTATTTCTTGTCAACTACAGCAGAGCATGGCTATTATTATTATTATTATTATTATTAACTGTTTTGCTTCCTTCAGTTCATTTATATGCAAAACCCTTCCGCTGTTTTAGAGATCTCAAACATAAGCATTATTTTTTAATTTTGAAATAAGACTAAAATAAAATACCAGATCATTTTAAATGACTTGGTTTCATATTTTGTATTTTCTGAACTACCAGACCCAACTCTTAGGAAATCCACACAGCCCTTGAAATATCTACTAAGAGTAGAAGAACACTGGGGGAAAAAAAGCCCATGAAGTGAAATCCAAGGAGGGAGGACAAAATAAAGCTCAAAAATTATGTTCTTTTTCCCCCTCTCAATTCCCTCAATCATCTGAGAGCCACAGATCCCCTGCAGGGAGGAGGAAATGCAGTTATCACTCTGCTCCGGCACAGCAAAGGCTAAAACCAGAATGGTTTAACACTGAAACCTGAATAACCTGCAGAATGTGAGAGCAGGGCTTCGAGGATGCTCCAGCATGGGCGGCAGCAGAAGTGGAGTTCAGGAAAAATTACTTTCCTTTGGAATGTTATAGGCCTCATTGTAAACGGCGAGTGACAAATTTATTTTAAAAATTAGGGAAAAAAAGAAGTTCTGCCAGGAAGCACTTAAGTAAGCTGGAATATTTCTCCCCTGATAACTCTGAGTTATCCATTTTCCCGTGGTTCTGCCTAGCCGTGGCCCTGTAAGAAAAAACAGCTCCAGCTGCTCAATAAATAATAACGCCACAGAATTTTAAAACAAGAAACTATTATTAAAGTTACAAATCTTTGTGGTCTTTATATCGTTAATAAAACATTTATCTATTAATAATGGATACAGTTTCTACCCGACTCCTGCTTTAAATGGGAAAAAAACCAACATAAAATGAATGGGGATTGGAAAATTGCCAATATTTCCTTGCCCTCCCCAGCCAAGGCTGACAAAAGCAGTTCCATTGATAAACTGCTTGTCATTTACAGAGGTTTAAAATTTTTAACAGCCCGATGTAAATGGAGGGCTCCGTGTTCGGCCTTGGGGCCGCGAGCAGCTGGGATGAATCGGGAGAGCGGGCAGGGGCAGGGCTGTGACCGCAAGGCCTGCACGTGTGGTTAAAGGGGCACGGTGCATGCATCAGCGCAGCTCTGCACCGCCACGCGCAGCACGCCAGGACGCCTCAGGGACAGCTCCACCTGCACTCCTGGCAGCCGGAGGGATCCTAAAGGGATCGCAATGTGCTGTGAAGAGCCTGACGGTAATTTCTGAGCGGCAGGAGAAACGCAAATATGGATATGGGGTGGTCATAGAGGTGTGTGAGCTTGTATTTTTATATTTTTGTATTTTTCTGTTTCTATTTTTCTAGATTTATATTTCTATATTTTTCTAATTTTAAAATATTTATTTATTTATTTGTTTATTTATTGAGGGGTTTGGATATTATTATTTTGTGATTTATCTCTTTGGGGTTGGATATCAGGAAAAGGTTCCTCCCCAGAGGGTTCTGGGGCACTGCCCAGGCTCCCCAGGGAACAAGCATGGCCCCGAGGCTGCCAGAGCTCCAGGAGCGTTTGGACACCAGGGATTTGGACACCTGGCAGAGTTTGCTGCGAAGGATGCCCAGGGTGGGATTTTTGGGGTGTGTGCAGGGCCAGGAGCTGGACTGGATGATCCTGGACTGGATGATTTGGACACCTGGCAGAGTTTGCTGCGAAGGATGCCCAGGGTGGGATTTTTGGGGTGTGTGCAGGGCCAGGAGCTGGACTGGATGATCCTGGGGGTCCCTCCCAGCTCAGGAGATTCCAGGATTCTGTGATGTGTGTCTCTGTGGGTGTATATAACTGTGAATCTTGGAATGGGAATGATGCACTGGGGAAGTCCATTCACAGCAGTGTTCCTCGAAGATGTGGAAAACAGACAGGAATTTCCTTTCCCCTGAGCTGGGACACATTTTCCAGGGGCCTCCCTTAAGGCAGACGTGGCAGGTGCAGCGTGAGCCCCATCAGTTCCGTGTTTCTGGGCACAGGGAGTCTCCCAAGGCACACACCCCGGTCCCTGCCCCCTCGTGTGCCCTGGCAGTGTCCCTGTCACCGCAGTGGGACAGGGCCACATGGCTCCCGTGATGTCCCAGGAAACGGGGCAGTGTGGGGAAACGCAGCGTTCTGGGGCTTCGTGGGCATGAGGGAGGCTGGAAACACAGAAATACCCCGTCCATTGGACAGGCAGGGAAACTCAGGGAACTCAAATGTCCTCCTGGAGGCACTGGGGAGAGCTGGGACGGCTCCGAGGTGTCCTGCACCCCGTGGGAGCAGAGCCTGCTGTGCATGCACCACGCAGCACTGCAGCGCTGCACGTGCAGCTGCACCCAGCAGCCCAGAACCCCGGGATTTACAGGATGAAGGTGGGATCGGTGATGATCCCTCCTCTCCTAGCACAGAAACACACAAACACTTCCCCAGTGCGGAGCAGGGCCCAGTGGGCCCATCCTGCTGGAGGTACTGGTGACACATCCCGGCGCTGCTCCTTCCTTGTAATGAGTCGGAGCCCTTGGAGTGAGCTGACCCTTCTGGCTGCACGGGAACATCCACCCCACTGTCTGGGCAGGATAATTGCAGAGGGCTGGCAGCCCTGTACTCAAAATAGCAGCCTGACCCAAACGAGAACATTTCCCATGTGGCTGAAAGCATCTTGTTTCCTCTCTCAGAAAAAAATAGGAATAGGGAAAAAAAAAAATGTTGGTTTTTTTTTTAAGGAAAAGTTTAAGTGTTGGTTTTGAAGTGCTAAACCCCCACAGCTCTCTCAGCCATTCCTCAGCAGGCTTGTGCTCCAGAGCCTTCCTCAGCTCCGTGCTGGGGGGCTCAGCTGGGGAAAAGGAGGCAATATTATTCCAGGGAGCCGCATCACACCATCATGGTTCCTGGGTCTGGTTTCACTGGAGGAACCTCAGCAGCTGCTGACTGATTAAAAATCATCAGAACACAAGCACCCCGAGGAGCACATCTGGAGGAAAGCTAACTCTGAGGTGTTTTCTCACGGTGTTTCACAGCGCAGCACTCAGCTGCCAGCTCTGCCCTGCTCCCCTTACAGACCTGAACCTTCCCAGGGCTCTGGTGTCCTTTAATCCAGAGCAGCAAATATTTCATACCTGCTAATTGCTGCTTTACGGTGGTGGGTGGCACAGGGTGACCGTGAAGGATGGAGTGTAGGCTCTGGAGGTGGATCTGATGGAAAGATTCATCAGACAGCAGGAACATTCTGGGGACATCTCCTGCTGCAGTGCCTGGCAGCCGCTGGCTTTTCCCTCCACAGAGTTTGTAGAAATGTCCCTCTCCTGTGGCTCAGTGCCTGGCGTGGTCCAGACACAACACAAACGGAGCTCTCTGAGGAATAACGATGGAATAGTGCCTAACATGCATTTGCTGCTGTTGCAGATGGGCCTGGGGCCGCTCCAGGTTGTCCAGAATTCCATTGGGAATGTGGCCCATGGAATCAGACTGCAGGAGGGGGGGTGTGGTGATAGCTGCACTTTCAGCTGCTCTGTGTTCAGGATACTGGTACCTGTGCTTTAACTGTCTGCATCCAGATGTTCACGAGAGAGCAAAGCTGCTGGGGCCACGCTGGAGTCAGATCAATGCCAGCTGAGGTGCCAGGATAGCTGTGTGACACTCAGCACTCAGCATCCCAGTGACAGCTGGGCAATGGTTAATGACAAATTATTGTTTGTAACACTTCAGCTGAGGCTGCAGTGCCTCTGCATCAGGAGCAGGGCGAGGGCTGGGGCCCTGCCCTCTGTGTGAGGACGTGAAACCACAAAGGAAAGTGGGTGTGACTCCCTCAGGAGCAAAAAAGGTGCTAAATTAATTTTTTCCTCCAGGATACTACCTCCCTAAAAGACGTAACCCCCAGCTGGAAAGCATTTGGAACGGCTGCAGTGCAGAGAGGGCATGAGGCAGCAGTGGGAGTGCAGAGCATCTGTGCAGGGGGAACTGGCAGGGCCAGGACGGTGCTGGGCCAAGAGCTGCGTTTGTTTCTGCACAAACACCGCAGGCCAGAGAAGGATGGAAACTCACATCTGAACCAAAGTTAAAGCACCTCAGGGAGTGGAGCAGTGGAGCAACTTCAGGGCTTGGATTAAAATGGGCTGTAAGGTCCCTTCCAACTCAAACCATTCCATGATTCCATGAACTGCTTACATGGACAGACAGTGACAGGACAAGGGGAAAGGGTTTTAAACAAAAAGAGATTCAGATGTTTGGAAGAAATTCTTCCCTGTGAAGGTGGGGAGGCCCCAGCACACGGTGCCCAGAAAAGCTGTGGCTGCTCATCCCTGGAGGTGTCCAACGTTGGACAGGGCTTGGAGCAACCTGGGATAGTGAAAGGTTTGGGGTTGGAACTGGATGGGCTTTAAGGTCCCTTCCAACCCAATCCATTCTGTGATTCCATGAAATAAGCATCAGAAACTTGGGAATTAGTTAAATTTTAGTGTAGGGAAAATAGAGAAATGTCACATCCAGATTATGAAGGGCTGTAAGTCCTCAGTAAGTTCCCACTATTGGGGCACAGAATTATGGTGATGTTTTTTCCTACAGATTAAACAAACTTTTAAAGTTTTAAAGAGTTTTGTTTCTGTTTTCACTTTTCGCTAATTTACTCTTGGCTGTGGAGAGGACAGACATTGAGAATGCAGAGAGGAGCAAACCCGTGAGTTCAGTTTGCATTCTTGGCCTTGTGTTCCTTGGCTTTCCACCCCTAGCCTGGGGGATGTTTACAAGCTCAGAAATCATTTTTACCTTGAAATGCATCAGTTAAAAATTAACA
This sequence comes from Callaeas wilsoni, assembly GCA_013398955.1. Taxonomy (NCBI): domain Eukaryota; kingdom Metazoa; phylum Chordata; class Aves; order Passeriformes; family Callaeidae; genus Callaeas; species Callaeas wilsoni. The sequence goes on along the minus strand of VWPU01016658.1, from coordinate 18,704 downwards.
CAGTTGTAACTAACTTTGAAAGGATTAAATTAGAAGTACCGTGCAAGAAATGGAAAGTCAGAGCACGCCTGTAATATCATGGTGAGGTGTTTTATGTTCTTAAATTAAATTTTTTAATTGAATTTGCCTCTTTAAAAATTATTTTCCTTCTACAGTGTTATCTAGATGTTTTACTCTGCTGTGGAGGAACAGAGAGAAGCTGGAGCAAACGAATCAACTATTGCATGGAAACACACAAACACTTCCAGGTTTATCCTGTGGAATTGCTTTGGCCCATTGGGAAGGTTTTTGAGTTATGCTGGGCATTCACCTTTCCAGAGAAAATATGGTAATAAAATATCCTTTTCTAGAGCATTTGCCTCTGCTCCAGGAGTTGGGATGGGCTGGGGTGAGCCCTTGACACCATCAATTCCCCCTCAACACCATCAATTCTCCCTCAACACCATCAGTTCCCCCTCAACACCATCAGTTCCCCCTCCCACTGCTGCTCCCAATGCACACGATGGCTCCTGTGAGGAGACAGGGTTTGTTACTGACCAGCTTCTGCTAAATGCAAATCATTCTGGGGATGAGGGGTATTATTAAAGGAAAAAAACCCACTGGATGAGTTCTAAGGTGCTGGTGAGGTTTCCCATGCAGGACAGCTGAGGAAGCAGCACCAGTGAGAGGCTGTTACCAAATTATCCACTTTTTCAGGTCCCCAACCATGTTATCCCAGGCTGCTCACTCATCTAGGAGTTAACAGGAAGATGTGTGCATTCACAGGAATTCCAGCCGTGGCTCCAGGAGGGGAGCGGTAACTTGGGAGGGGATGTCCTTATCCCTCCTGTAAAATGAGCTTATCCTTGGCCAGGGAGCAGAGGAGCAGGGACCGGGTGTCCTGAGGAGCAGGTGGGATGGAGCAGGGATGAGCTGCTGGGAAAGGGAGGCACAGCCTGGGCTACACCTGCCCAGGTGCAGGGTGGAGCAGAGTGGGAGCAGCCGGGGGCTGAGCCGTGTGGGAATGTGCTTTGGAGGCAGCGGGAAGGGAGGATGCAGGATCCTGCCCTTTCTGCACTTTGGGGCACTTGAAACCCTCCTCTCTGAGGGGCCAGGAGCTGCAGAGTAGGGGAAAAGCAGCCCTAAAGCACCCAACAGGAGGGATGATCCCTGTGTGTGCTAGGTGTGATCCCAGTGTCCATGGGGTGATCTCAGCTGTGTAACCCCGTGCTGAGCTCCTGGGGGAGTGGGGCAGGGGGCTGGACACTCTTACACCACAGACTCAGGCATTTGTGTGGGCTCTGCAGGATGAGAAAACACCAGATTTTGAGAGTTTTTTTAATATGAAGGTCACAGAATTACAGAATGGCTTGTGTTGGAAGGGGCCTTAAAGATCGCCCAGTTCCAGCCCCCTGCCATGGGCAGGGACACCTTCCACTATCCCAGGTTGCTCCAAGCCCCATCCAGCCCGGCCTGGAACATTTCCAGGAGTGGGAGATGAGGAGCTTTGTGGTTTCTGTGGATAACTCCGGGGGCTGACTGTGATTCTCCCCCTCTTCCCTCCAGCTTTGCTGCTGACTCAGCTCCAAGAGTCTCGTTGATTCTTCACCCTTTCCTTCCACACACCCCATTTCCCTCCTTGTCTCTGTCATTACACCAGCCCCCACAATTCCCAGGGTTTTATTCAGGCACAGGAACCTCTGAGCAGGCTGAGGAGAGGGTATCTCATCCCACCCAAGGGCAGCTCCTGTCTGCTGAGCACCAGCGTAACGGCGACACTCAGTATTCCAAACCAGAAGCTGCACCTCGGTTTTCTCATCTGATCTAAGTTTGTAAGGAGGGTTTAGAGTGGGAAGGGGTTGTGTGTATTCCGCTCCCTGACAATGCCTTGCTGTGCCCCAGCTTTCCCCACCTCCATGGAGCGCTGCAGACCCATCAGTGGGATGCACCCAGCAGCAATTGTCCCAGGGTCACTGGGACAGTGGGGCAGTTTTCCCAGGGTGGGTCTTTCTCCGTACAGAGAATGTCACAGACAGCTGCCACAAACCTCCTGCTGCTCTCCTTTTGGTTTTCTTGCCCCCTTGCTCCTCTCCTGACCCTTGGAAGGGGTCAGGATGCACCTGTGCCTCAGCAGTGGGATCGGGCTGGCTCCTCCACGCAGGCACCTCCCAGCAATTTGGCATTGCAATCACAGCCCTTCTCCAGCTCTGAATTCTAGGAAGCAAATTTTGCCCAATAAAGGGATCGATCAGCTGCCCTGTGCATGTTCTCAGTGCTGTTAACAAAACCATCACATAAGCACTTCTTCAAATCTCTGTTCAGATACTGCTCCCAAAATCTCGGCTCACAGCGCTCGATGAAATGAGCACAAAGAGCCCTTTTGTGCTGCAGCTCTCTGCCCCTCTCACAGCTCCACGTTGGCTTTGCTCGCCCCAAGGCTCTGGGGAAAGGGAGGTTCGAGGGGAGCAGTTGGAGGAGAGCAGGCTCCTGCTTCTGCATCAGGAATTCATAAAGCAGAGAAAGAACAGGGAATTTGGCTGGGGAAGTCAGAAGGGGAGTTTGCAATGGGCAGCAGGAAAATGAGGGTCTGGGTAGGGCTGTGCAGAGGTGGAGGGGCGGGGTGGGAGCAGCCTGACCTGTTGCTCTGCTCCAGGAGGGAATGAGCAGGATTCCATGCCCGTCCTCCGTGGGTCTGCCTCCAGAAAATGCAAACTGCTGCTTCTTCCCCACAGCAGATCTTCTGTACATGAATTATTTTGATAGTTTTTTTGATTGAAAAAGTATCTTAACATAGAATAATTCCAGAAGAGAAAGCAAAGGCTGGTTTACATTGCAGGCTGCAGTAAAAAAGACGGATAGAGGATGTCACCAAAAAAAAATCAAAAAGGGGGAAACACTTCTAAAAAGCCAATAGTTTTTCATAAAATCTTTCATGTTCTACTAAAGGCCATTTTTCAACCAAATGATTCTTTGCCTTGTCCTAGGCTTGAAAAATGTTAAGCAGCATCTCCCAAGGCCACGCTGGAGAGGCTGGAAGGGAAGGGGAGCGACTGCATTTCACTGAGGGGGCTCCCAGCCCCAGGGGCTGTTCCTGGGATCACTTCTGAGATATTTCAGGCCCTCTGTTCTTGCCTTTAAGTTCAGCTCTGCCTCTGAATTTTTTGGTGGTGCTCCTATTTTTATGTCCATGTTGCTGTTATGAGGTGGGTGGTTATGCTGGGAGGATCCTGAGCTCAGGGGTGCTGGAGTCTCTCCAGAGGCTGGATTGAAATATTGGACTTTTCACGAAGCCATGGAGGGAATGGACAAGGGGGAATGGCCTTAGGGTGAAGGAGGTCAGGGTTAGATGGGATATTGGGAAGGAATTCTTCCCTGTGAGGCTGGGGACGCCCTGGCACAGGGTGCCCAGAGAAGCTGTGGCTGCCCCTGGATCCCTGGAAGTGTCCAAGGCCAGGCTGGATGGAGCTTGGAGCACCCTGGGACAGTGGAAGGTGTCCCTGCCCATGGCAGGGGGTGGCACTGGCTGAGCTTTACGGTCCCTCCAATCCAAAGCATTCCATGATTCTGTGGTTCACCCACTCCAGTGGGGCAGACAGGCCCTGCAGCCCCTCCACAAGGGCCATCCCACAGCTCCAGGGCTGGCTTTGGCCCCCTGAGCTGCGAGAAGGACAATCCTTGTAGGTGCTGTGAGGAGGAAGGAGGGTGGCCAGGGCTCATCCCTGACTCTCCCAGCAGGTTTGCTTCCAGGGGAGTGTGTTTGCTGCTACAGCCCCAAGGAGTGGTGCTGTATCCATGGTCCCACAGAGCCTGCTTGGAGCTTTACCCACAGAGCTGTCTGTGCTGGGGGGTTGTGACAGGCTGAGTGCAGCCATAAAATCCTTCTGGAGATTCCTCCAGCACAGACTCCCAGGGAGCACGGAGGGGGAACTGCCTGGAGCTGCCCTTGGGTGTGTGTCCTGCATCCCTGTGCCCCATCCCTGCCTGCCTGGGCTGGCTCTGCTGTCCCACAAACTTGCATCCACGCTCCAGGAGGTCGGGGCTGCTGCTGCTGCTGCATTTGCTGTCTCCCCTTCCTGGCCCTCGTGACTGCTGCCCTTCAGAGGGGGCTGAACTGTCTCGCCAGGCTTCTGAGAAATGGACTTTTGTGCACTGCCAGCTGCTTTACACCTCCACCCCGAGCCAAGCACCGTGTGCTTTTCACCCTAACTGTCTGGAGAGATCTGCACTGAAGCAGGGAATTGCTGCATTACAGAAACTGTGGCTGAAAATGAAGTTGTTTTTCTAATGGGCCAAATATGTACATCAGAACGTTACAGAAAAAGCCCCGGCAATTGCAGTTTAAAATGACTTGGCAGGATCTATTTGCCTGCTATCACATTTCCTTGCTGCCTGATTTATTGCCAGTGTGGGGTTTACTGCAGGAGTGAGAGACTTGCAGCCAGAGGTCTGTGAGTTATCCCTGCAGGCTCCTGCCCTGCCTTTGGCTGGATCTAGGGGTGGGAGAAGGCAAGGACCAGCCTTGGAGTAATTATTAGGTTTGCCACCTCCATGCTCGTTTGTTGGGCTGGGTGAGGTGTTGGACAGGGTGGCTATGAGTGGCTTTAAGGGGAATTTTTCGATGGAAGCTATGGATACTGTACAGGCAGGATGGTGTGACCCACAGGCTATTCACCTGGGAATTTCAGTGTGATTGCAGGGATTTCTCCCTTCTTCATCAGCTTCCCAACCTTTGTGGCTCAGGCCTGGAGGCCAGGCTGTCCCTCTGCCACCAGCAGGGCTCTGCTGATGCTGTCCCTGTCTCTTCTTGTCTTCCACCTGTGCTTTCCACGGAGCCTGTGTCCATCCCTGGGACACATCACTCCTGGGAGCCACCCCACCAGGTCCCTCTGATCTCACTGAGGTCACAGCTCTGTGGCTGCATGCAGACCCCAAATTCCTCCTGGCTGGATCAGGCTGGCAAGGAAGAAGCAAGATTCCTTTTGCAAAATACGAGTCCAATAATCAACGTCACCATTAATACCTATGTGTAATTTAGCTCAGGGCTCAGCTGTCACTCAGTGTGTCCCTTCAGGACACTTCAGAGCTGGCATTTCTGTGAGAGGAGCCCTTTTCCTGTGCCACAGAACCAGCTCTTCCCCTTGCTCTTTCCTTCTCTCTGCTGGCTCCTGCCCTCCCCACAGATCTTCGCTCTCCTGCTGTGCTCAGTGACTTTTCATGCACCAGCTTTGCACCAGGGAGCACGAGGCAGGGACAGCTTCGAGCAGGTGCTGAAAACTCTCATTTTTGACAGTTCTTCCCTTCGGACAGCCATGTCTTTCCTGTGCTTTCATGGACACACAGCCCAAGAGAAGCCAGGGTTCAGTACTTCTGTGTTCACCAGTGCTCTTCTCACTGACAGAGGCTCCTCCTTTCAGGGAGATAATGTCCCCTGTGCCATCAGAAATAACCACTGGACAAACACATCCCAATCCTGCTGTCTCCTGCTCATTCCTGGCGTGTTGCAGGGACTGTGGGACACAGGAAGCACAGACAGCAAGAAGCTCTCTGTGTCCTGCACACAGGGTGAGGCGTACTCAGTGCTCTTTGTTTCAGGAATTCTGTCCCTGATCTGTTCAGTGACACTCCTCAGATTCCTGGAAGATGTTTTATAGCCTGGTGGGAATGTACAGAGGGAAATACCCCTGGATCTGATGGGAGTGCTGGTCAATGCCGTGATTGTCTGGGATCACTGTACCCTGGTGGCTCTTCCCAAGCTTGTCAATCCCTGTCTCCATGGGCTCGGTCTTTATGTTGGTGGTTCTCTGCTTTCTTCACATTATTCAGAGCTAAGTGCAGTGACAGCAGGGTCCTGTCACTGTAAAGCTGAAGTCATTTTAACTGTGATTGACAGTGATCACTGTCACACAAACAGGAAGGCTGGAGAACATTGTTTCTCTTCTAGACACCACCACTTGCCCTAAGCCAGAGCTATCTATGAACCATCTCCCTGTTTCAAACAGCTTCTGCCTGTATATTCATCGAATTGCTTTACAAATCGCAGGGGTGATGCTGAGATGTGTGATGGCCTTAGCAAAATTAAATGTTTGGAGCTGTCATTTTATCAAAGACCCCAAACTGTGACAGGAGTGTAAGAGAAGAGGAAGTTTTGTTGCTTTTTTTTTTCCCCCCACCAAAATGGTTCAGGCTGAGCTTTGACAAAGACTCAGATCGTGCTTGAGCACAAGGTGATGCTTCAGCTCCATCAGGTCTGATTGTTTTCCCACCAAGTAAATCTGAGGGGCTTTCTAGACAATGAAGGGCAGGAGCAAGCTGGAATTGGAGGAATCAGTACCCAGGCACTGGATGGATCCCCAGGGAAGCTCAACACCCCGTCTGAACTGGAGGGAAGCAGCAGCAGGACGTGGGTCAGATTGCAGGGCTGTGGCAGTGAGCACAGTGAGCACTGCTGGGTTCCATTTCAACAGATCTGAGCAAAATGGGAGGTGCTGCCCTTAAGGAAGTCTCAGTACCTGTGTTTGGGGGAGACTGGGTGATTCAAATCCCTTTTGCTTGAGCAGAACTTTCTGTTGCCACTTCCCTTCTCTGATGTGCTTAGAATTGATTTCTTGCAGAGCAAAGAGTGTGTGGAAACAGAAGTCAGCCCAAATGTTGTCTGCAGAGTTTGACCTAGATTTTCCAAGGGATTTGGCTATGCACAAGCATTCACAAAATCTAAATTCAACCACCTGTCTCCTTGTGCTGGTAAACCAAAAACCACTGATGCAAATGGACAATCTCATTTTTTTCCCCACACAATTCCGGATCAGTCTGTGGCAGTGCAGGGAGCACACCTGCAAGTTGAACATGCAGCCAAACATGTGTTTTTTCACAGCTAGACGCCCTTGAAAAATATTAATCCTGCACACTAATTAGTCAGAGATCAGAATGTGATCCCAGAAAATATGCTCACTCAGCCAAAAATAGGAAGATGGTTGCAGATATCCATATGCATACATTCCTGTTCTGCATGTGCAGTGAGCTCTAAATGCGCAGATTTCAGAACAGCCTCGACATGAGAACTTTTTAATTAGGCTGGTGGCCTTACAGAACATTTCCTGTTGGGATAAAGTGCTAAGTAGGGAAAAAGAACGATCCGGAGAACAAAATGCACTTTTGCAGAAGCGCTGGGGAGTCGCAGGCAGCAGATCAGCAGCGCAAAGATCCCCGGCGTCCAAAGGTTCCCCGAGCTGACAGGGACGTGTATCCGGGTGGGAGGGATGTCACTCTGGCTCTCAGGCACTGTCACAGCTCTGAGCCATGGGCAGGACAGGCTGTGGCTTTGTTCCAGCTGAGAGATCCAGGCTGCAGATCCGGCGCGTTCCTCGTGAGGGGCCCTGCCTGGAGAACCCAAAGTGTCAGCAGGAGATGGGGTGGTGAGCGATGGGATCTGACAGGGAACAGGGAGCACATTTCCATGGCAGGAGCTCCTTCAAATGGCTCTGGTTCCCAGCATTTAGAGACTTTTGGCAGAAGCTCTGTCGCAGCTGCCGTGTCAGCCCGGGCTCTCCTGACCGAAGGCAGCGCTCCGTGGGGATGGACGTTGTGTCCCACGCTGTTGTCAACCTGCATGGCTGGACTCAGCCTGTGCTGGAGCTTTCCAAACCTTTCAGGAGCCATTCTTCCACTATCAGAGGAGTTTTGCCTCCAGTGGTCGAGCCAGCTTTAATTACTGCGGAATAACAACTAGAGTAACAAATCCCTGTGCTGTGGTGAGAGCTTTCCTCAGCTCCAGCTGGGATTGTCAGACCCTCTGAGCCCCTCGGCTGCTCGTGGTGGCCACCAGGGCTCGTAGGGGGCAGCTGTAGCTGAGTTTGCCTGCACAGGGAGCAGGTTTTGCCCCTTTGCTTTCGAGTGTTGTGCTCAGAGGAGCCACCTCACCTGGTTTCCTGCCACCCTCCCCTGGCTGCTGCTGGGCATCCTCTGCTCAGGCTTAAAACGTTCATTAGGGACATAATTAACATTCTCATAGTTATGGAAGAGTAGGGATAGAGGAAATTAATTCCTTTAGAAGCACAAATTGGGGCTGTGAGTGCTTCTCCTGACCTGAGGGGTCTCAGACATGAGTCTGGTGTTCTTATTATGTCACACCTTATACAAATAAGGGATAAAATAGCAGCTCCATGAGCAAGGAGACGTTCGGGAGACAGAGGAGTAGAAACACGAGTTAGAACTTCTGACAGCAGAGTGCTGCAGTAGAAGGTTATTTTAGAACTTGCTGCCTCAAGGGAGTTTGCACTTTCTTGCCTTGCAGTCAGCCAAAGATGTTGATGCCAATTTAGTAGGAATTAAATGTATTCGCTCAACTTCAGGCATTTTTCATAAGTTGCCCTAAGTTGAATCCCCTTTTTTCCCCCCCTTCCACCTTCTCTGGGTGCATGGCTTTTGATCCAGCCTAAAAAGCAGAAGGTTCAAATCAGCCTTACAAACAGAGCTGTCATTCAGCTCCCTCCTTGGCAAAAGCTGTATTAATATCTACTGAAGTGTCTCAGCCTGCGATCAAAATCTTGCCTGCATTGCCATGGCAATGCAAAGGAAACTGAATTCCAATATGACAAAATCCCTCCTCTCCTCACCCAGTCATTGTCCCTGACGTGGGACAAACAGGCAGCAGTGACAACAATCAGGTGTTCCAGCCCTGGAATGGGGCAAGGCAGGGAACCTGGCTCTCCTGAGGAGTGCTGGAGATGCTTCCCCTCCCTTATTCTGGATGTATTTGCTTTGTTTCCCGTTACTTGGTGATTTTCAGAATCCTCAGCTCTTGGCCATGCTTTTATATGCCTTTTTTCCTTTTTTTTTTCTTTTTATTTTTCCTTTCTTTTTTTTTTCTCCCCACTTGCATCTTAGATTTCAATTAGCAGTAACGAGCTCGTGGCTGTGGTGGTTGTAGAGAAAATGCAGCAAGGCTGGAATAGTGTCCAGCCTTTGTCTCGTGCTCCCTCTGCCCCCACTCAGCAGTCTGTGCCCTCTTCCCTCCACAGGATCCCGAGGAGCTCCTTCCTGTCTCCTCACCTGCCCCAGTCAATTATCATTGCTTTGCCAGAATCCCCTTTGTAAGTCACAGTTAAAAGATTCAGATGGCAAACCACTTTAACACCATGGTTTTGCAGCAGCCCAAAACTTTTAGAATTATTTCAGCCCTAAACTTCTGGAACCATTTTTTTTCTTTTTTTTTAGGAAAATTTGATTTTGGGAAGTCTTCACCTGCCCAGCTCGAACATCTCTGCAGGTACTGCCAGCCACCTGAAAAGCTGGAGCCCAGCATTTCTAAGATTCTTTGCAGAGGTGGATGGTAAATTCAGGCACCATTCACTCCTTTTACCCTCCAAGACAGGAGCCAGGATGCTGGAGGCAACACAAAGAACCAAATCACCTCCTGCCTTAGACTTGTGGGTGAGCTCCATCCAAAGGGGGCTGCGTTTTCTCAGCCACACTGGGCTCAATAATACAATTTTCCACAGATGTTTAAGATTTTTTTTCTTTGTGCCTTAAAGCACTTGTAAAAACACATTCTGATGCCCACGCTTGTTCACCAACACAAGGCAATGTCCCAAGCCAAGTTCTAATGGGAAATTTGACCAGAATTGCACGGATGTGAAGATATTTTCCATCCCAGTGTTCCCTATCAGCTCTCTATCTGTACTTAGAATCAAGGAGTACAATCAAGGCGTTTGTAGCAGCTTTCCTTGCAGAGTTGGTGTGGACATGACTTTCCTATGATACTTTCAAAAATGAAATAAATTCCTTTTATTTGGAAGAACATCAAACATGAAACCGAGACAAACAGAAAGATCCTGACCAGTTCTACCTCGTCACCAAATTTGCTTTCAGGGTAAATGACAGAGAAGAAATAGCATGTTAAATAAATAAATAAATAAACAAATAGAAAGTGCCCAGACCAAGTCTGAATTCTGGGGCTGTGTTTTCCCAATAATGGAGACTTGTGGTGCTTTCAGCCCTGTCTCCACTGAAATCCATTAAGACTGCCGCATAACCTTTCGTCCCCTTTTATAGCCCAAATGTTGTCACTGCTTTTCAAAGCCATCACTCCCGAGAACATCTCCCTGGGAAGGGCACTAATAACAGGAGCTGCACGTGAGGGAAATCCATTGTCGGGGAGATGCTCTGGAATACAGTACAGAGGATGGTATTGCAGAAATGTCACAATTCATCCTCGTGATAATGCATTCCCTGAGAGCTGCACAAAGACAGAGCAGAGAAAGAGAGGCATTTGTATGGCAGCAGCACCCCAGAGCCTTGACAGGAATTCAGGAGGAGCTTTGTATGCCGGGGGGAAAAGGTTGCCTTCTCCATTCTTTTCATCCTCTCAGTGCAGAAACCACCCACGGCAGAGCTGCTGCTCCTGAGTTACAACCAGTGACTGTGTCAGACTGTGCCTCAGGGCTACCCCACAGAGCCGCAGCCCTGCTGTGGGCATCTGCCCCCAAAACAGGACACCACGAACACCTTGTCCCAGCTCTCGGGCTGGTCAGAAGGGAATTACATCTCCCTCGTGCACAGCTGGCCCAGCAGCTTCCCCAGCCCCCGCTCAGGCAGACCCTGGCCTGAAGCTGGTTGGGTGTAGAGTGTGTTCCACCCGTGTCCTCCTGTCCTTGCTCTGGTGATGGCCGCACATGGAGCCACCAGGACACCGGAGGAACCTCCGGCCCCTCACGGCAGATCTTACCTCCTTGCAAAGCCTGCCCAGGGCCTCCTGTTTCTTCCTTCCAAAACACGAGCCCAGAGTCAAAGCTTGGCTCGAGTCACCCTGCCATGAACCCGGATTAATGCCACCAGCCTCACTCAGTGAGCCCCAGCCCTCATCAGCCGGGTGTCATTAGCTAGTTCCATTAGGCCTCCTACCCCACTCCTGGCTGGGCTCTATTGTTGTCTCCCAACATGTTGTGAGACTCAGAAGAGTTAAATGAGTTGTCTGAGGTGCCACAGCCAGTTTAGTCTGTTCCTGTCCCCAGTTGTGTGATCTCCAGATGTCTCCCCACCTTGCTTCTTTGATTTCACACTTTTTGCAAGCCCCGTGAAACAATCTTTTCAAATAAGCGCATTCAGAGAAGAAAAGGGTTAAAAGTTACCATTTTTTATCATGGAGTGAAGCCTGTAGATAACCCAGATCCAGAGTGGAACAGTGTGGGCTTCCTCTGAGGGGAACTGAAGAAGTCCTTGCCCATAAACCTGACTGTGGCAGCAGGTCCTGCTCGCAGCCATAAGGAACGTGCCTGTGTATGAGCACCAGTAGCTCCAGAGGTGGTAATTACACACTAATTAATCACTGCCCAGGAACCTGAGAGCATCCTCAACTCTCTCCTCAGCTCCTGCAAAGACGCTGGATATCCCATTAGAGAGGAGGTTGAGTTAACATTCAGTACCCTGCTGTGTGTTATCCACAAGTAAACCACAAGTAAACCACAAGTAAACAGATGAAGAACAGAGCTGCCTTTCATTGCCAAAAAATAATCAAAATTATTGGCTAAATATTTACTTGTCTTAAGATGTGAGCAGCTCATGCCAATGCAAGCCATGATGCCTCCTTGTTTTACACTCAGCAAAACCACATGGAAGCTGTTAATTGATTAAACTTCCATTGTGCTTTGCTTGGATACTTGTGGGCAAACAAAGCCCTTTCTACTCCTACAGTCCATCTGCCTGGTTCATTAAAGGGTGCTTTACCCAAGGTTTGTGAAGCTGGACCACATCATGCCCAGATCTGGTTTCTCAGCCTCTCCTCGAATCACAGAATCCCAGGATGGTTTGGGCGGGAAGGGACCTTAAAGCTCATCCAGTGCCACCCCCTGCCATGGCAGGGACACCTTCCACTAGCCCTGGGTGCTCCAAGCCCCATCCAACCTGGCCTGGGACACTTCCAGGGATCCAGGGGCAGCCACAGCTGCTCTGGGCACCCTGTGCCAGGGCCTCCCCACCCTCACAGGGAAGCATTCCTTCCCAATATCCCATCTAACCCTGCCCTCTGGCCGTGGGAAGCCATTCCCCCTTGTCCTGTCCCTCCATCCCTTGTCCTAAGTCCCCCTCCAGCTCTCTTGAAGCCCCTTTAGGCATTAGAAAGGGGTCTGAGGTCTCCCTGGACCCTTTTCTTCTCCTGGCTGGACACCCCCCTCTCTCCCAGCACCACGGAGAGATGATGCAGATCCCTGATCACCACAAATGGTGACACTTTCCAACCTCTCCTTCCCTGCAGACTCATTGCAGAGCAGCCTCCTGGCCCTGCCTCTGCCCACCTCCCATTTGGGTGTGAACAGCACCCTGTGGCTTTTCCTGAGCCCTGGCACATCTCAAGGCACCCCTTCCTCCCCTGCAGCCGCCGTGGGGTGGTTGTGACACCTGGCTTGGCTGAGTGAGTTTTTAAGTGGAAATCTGTTTGATAGAGTGGAATTCCCAAGGCTCCTCTGACCGAAGGAGACAATACCAATAGAGCCTCATTAAAGACTAATGTGTGTTCCAGGCAGCCACAAACATCCCGGCAGCTCCCGTGTGCCACCGGGGAGAAGCGGATGGAGCGCTATAAAAGCTTTATGAATGACAAACTTGCCAAATTGCTGTTTAAACAAGGAAGCAAATGGGAAGACCATCTGCATCAGATTGAAACTGCTCATAATCCTGTCACTTGTGCCAGCATGGTGTGTTTAAGCTCTTGAGTTGGCACGTGCCCAAGAGACGCAGAAATTTGTAGGTTTTGCTGCAATGTTCCCTGATCCCAGGCAGGATCTGAGCCCCCTTTGCCTTTTCTGTGGATTTCTGATGGAACAGGCAGCTTTCTCCCTTCCTTCATCCCAGAGTGAGCCCCTGCTGTGCTCTGGGCTCTGCGGGCTGGGGAGCCACACTGGGAACCCCCAGATCTCAGTCACTACTCGCCATCTCCCACCTACTGATCCATGGTAGTGCTGCCTTGGAGAGGCTGCCCTGGAGCAGAGGCTGGACAGAGTGAAAGGATAAAGGGCAGGGATTTATTAAAAGGCCTTCACAGGGTGCACCTTGGGCAGTGCAGGAGTCTCGCAGAGACTGCACCCAGGATGGACACAGCCACACGTTTTTGGGACAGATAGAAGTTTTGTCCATTTGCATATCAGAGGTTAATTGTCCAATTCCAGCTTCAGGCAGTGCAGTCCCATTCTCCCAGTTTGCTCCCCCCAACTCACTTTTGTTTCCATTTCTTGAGGCCTGACACAGTGAGGTGTCCTTGATTCTCAGGCCTGGAGAGGAATTGCTGTGTCTGACCAAATTGGGATAAGCAGTTGCTAACACTCTGTATGGAGCTCAGAGTTACACACTAAAGAATTGCAGGATTACAAATATTGAAAATATAAAAGCTAAAATCATAAGGCATCAGTAGGGAGCATCCCATGGTCCTGCCCTGCCTCATCTCCAGTACCAAACACCTCACACCTCACCTGTTCCCCCTCAGCAAACCCCCACCACGCCAGCAGTGCTGCTGTCCTGGCTGTAAAGGCAAGAAAACGAGACATTAAAATGAATGTGTAGTCATGTGATGAGCCTGATGCCATCTTTGCCGTCCTAGAGTGACCTTCCATGCCCTACCCCTCCACCCCAGCACTTTGCACCATCCCCGGGCTCCTTTCCACTCCTGGCAGTTAGTGCAAACACCAAACAGACTGCAGGGGAAGGCAGACCACCGGCCCCCACTGCTCATGTAGATCTTTATCTCATCTCTTCACACGGAGCTTTGAAAGACAACTAAAACAAGTTACTGATAATTAGCTCGACAAGCAATTGTGCTTTATCGTGTACAAGCTCTTTGATAATAGGCCAGGCCTAGTGCCATGAATTGCTAATTGATTCTTTCTTAGCAAAATGTTTTGCTTAATTAAAGGGTGTGCTGATTTATAAACACCTCCCTAAATATTATTCACTTTTGCATCTGCTGAAAAGAGCTCAGGCTGTTCCTGCACTCCAGCATTCCCTTTCAAATTATTCCATTATAGCCAGCCACGCTCTTTCAATACTGATTGTGACAGATTGAGGAATTATTAAATCATAAATACCAAGAGGAAAAGCCAGTGATACACTTAATGGGAACTGTTCTCACAGCTCCCAAATATTTCAAAGAATGACAAAACCAGAAGGAGACGAGGAAGCAAAACTGAAGTTCTTGGCCCAGCTCTGTTCTCCCTCGTGCTGGAGAAAATCATGGCCGAGAGCTCAGCCTGATGCAAAAGCAGAGGAAGGATCTGTCTCATTTTTCTTGCAAGATTTCTGAGACTTAACTCAGGTCGCACCTGACTCTGCTGCCTCTCGTGGTGCTTGCTTGGAGGGTCACCAACACATTCAGTCTCTGACCCTGCACAGTCCAGGATGTGCTTTTTCACCCTCTTATTTTTCTTCTCAGGAGGTGCTCTCGAGGCTTTTTCTCCTGCAGTTGCCCTCTCCAGGTCTGTGCTGTGCTGCAGAGGAATGGAATCCATGGGTGGTGTTCTATTGGACCTGTCTGTCCCCAGAGTCCTGGTGGCTTTAACCTGGGGGTGGTGGCAGCAGGAGCCTGGTCAGGAGGCTGTAGCCTCGCTCAGAATGTTTGGGATGCCTGGAAGAACACACCTGGAGGAGGGGGAAGTAGAGAGATGGACCCTGCAAGGGATCCAGGGCCAGGCAGCTGGCTCAGAGTGTGGGGAATTGGGTGGGACGTGGGGAAGAGGAAGGTTTGCCATGAGAGGGGAGCTGCAGTTGGCAAGTTTGATCCAGAGGGTCTTTGGGCTCAGCAGGGTTTGGGGGAGCTTGGCTGTGCAGGGAAGCCCAGGCAAGGCAAGGGGCAAAGCTGACCCACACCAGGATCACCAGTGGGTTCAGCTCCAAGGCGGATAGGTGTTCCGGTGCCTCAGGAGACGCTCAGCTGAACACAAGGTGATGGTGGGAACACTTTGCTTTTCCTGGAGCCCGGGAACGAGGGACTGCCCGGGAGTGGCTCACCTGATCCTGCGGCAGGGTGAGCCTCAGAATCGTTTTGGTGCCGCACCACCCTGCCCCTGCCCGCTTCTGGAGGGCTGCCCTGGCAGGGGCCACCAGCAGGGACAGGACGACGGCTCGGTGCAGCTCCGCTGTGGCCCAGCCCGCACAGTCCCACAGAGGACAACACCTGGCCATGCTCCCACCACCCGCGAGAGGGGCTGGAACCCCTCAGGGAGCTGCTCCTGGGGGCCTGCAGCAATGCCAGAAGATCCCTGCTGCCAGCCCTGCCTCCCTCCCTCGCACTCCGGTGGGTCACCCTGCGGGATGAGCCGCCGCCTTGCACACCCTGCCCTCCCCGCGTTCACGTGCCAGCCATAACACAGAGTTTCTGTTTACTCAGGGCAAGTCGGTGATTTACTTTCCACCCTGTTTCACTTCCATTTCGAGCTGGATTACTGCCTGCTGCATAAATCCAGCCCGGAGTACCTGAGGAGCATCTGATGAGGCGCTGCCCTCTGGAATGCAGAGGTTATCGCTGTCAGCAGCTGGAAGTCTGTCAGCATTCAAATGGAAATTAATTGCCACTCAGTGTTCATTAATCAGCCCAAACACCTTCTCCTTTGTGTTTTCCCACCTCCTCCTCCTTACTGCTGTGTCGCGTGGCACGTGCTTGTTAGGAGTCTCTGCTTTCGGCGGTGGGAAAGAGCCAAAGCCTCGCAAACATTGATAGGAAAGGGATTTGGGCTGAGGTTCTGGTGCAAGCTGGGGGTTAACTGATGAAGCGGATGGAGACAGTCGGTTGTGAACCTCCCCGAGGCATTCCATGAGCTTAAACCGGGAGCAGATGAACGGGGCTGGGTGTCCCAGCTCTGGTGTGACTCCAGGTGAGATGTGGCTCCTCCGAGCGAGGCTCCTTTTGGGACTCTGAGTCTGATCAAAGGCATCAAATGAAGTGAGGCACTTGATGAGTAAGCACGAGTGACTGCAGAGGAGCGGAAACATCCACTCGTGCCCCGGGAAGTTGGGCTGCTGGGCTGCCTTTGGGCAGCAGCAGGATTTACAGCCGGCAGGTACATCCAGCTACCACGGCGAGCCCGTCTTGGTAATCAGCTCTAAACTCCTTTTTTTACTCAAACCCGGGTTCCCCTCGTCGTCCCTGCACTCAGCACCCAGAGCATCTCTTTTCAATGGATCGCCACCGCTGCCTGGGAATTTCACGCCGCGGAGAAGATCCTGCTCCCCGGGTGAAGCTGCTGCACCATTGATTACCCGGGCTGTCAGGAGCAGGAGCGTGTGCCCTGTTTCCAGGCTGGATGCTGGCTGCCTGCAGAGACATTAAGTATGCTGAGCACTGGATAACACGCACTTCTCTGCATATATTTGCAGCTTGTTAATACGACCGTGGTTGCTGCTCATCCTTAGCCTCTGATCCCTGGCTGGGGTGATCAGGATTGTTCTGCTCCAGTCAGGGCAGCCGTGCCAGTGGCATGGCTGGATCTGGCCCCTTATTAACTGCAAGATACAGCTGCTTGTGACTGAAACACCCAGTGTTTTTTGAAATCAGGAGAATAAAAGGTTAAGCTGCCACAGAGATTCCTATTAATCTGTTCCAATTACAATATGCATAGCGCTTTTCAAAAAGGATTTGAGGCTTCTCCCACACAGACTTAGATGTGCCCGCATGAAATATCAATGTTTTAGGGTAGGATTTGCAAAAGTACCTTGAGGAAATGAGGCACCCACTTCTTATTGACTCTCATTGACTTCCCTGATTGCTTTTGAAAAATCCCATCCTTAATTATGGTTATTATGCCATAAGAAATGGTCTCCCTTATTGCCACGGGCATGTCCTAGATACTGACAGTACTCACAGCTGTCTAAAAAATAAAATAAAATAAAATAAAATAAAATAAAATAAAATAAAATAAAATAAAATAAAATAAACCAAAACACTGAGGTTGCAAAGTGGACAAGTGCTCAGAGTGTTACTGGAGATGCCAGTCAGGCAAAGTTTTTGAAAAGATCCTTAAACCAGTCCCTTGAATGCTGCACCTGGACTGGGAAGTGCAGCCCAGGAGGTCTCAGCTGGACACCCCATGTCCAAGCACCCCTCTTTTCCCAAGGGCCAACTGTCTGAAGGATGATTTAGGAGCCAAGGCACAATGCAGGGACTTGCTTGGCTGCAAACCAGTGGTCAGAGGGCTCCAGGTGAAGTTCGGGTTCCCTCTGGTGTTCTTTGAGGTCAGACTCCTTCTGACCAAGCACCCAGAGGTGTTTGTGCTGATCCCAAAGCTGGTTATTCCTGTCACCTGTCTCACTGCACTCCTGGCCCTGCTCAGGTGCCAGCAGCAAGCCAGAGGGAAGCAGCATTCCCAGAACGGGCTGTACCTGCAGGAATGCTCTGGGAAGAGCCCAGGATGGGCTTCAGAAGGTTTGGGAGCCAGGAAGGTGTCAGGAGGCAGCATGAGGCTGTCTGCCGTGTGCACCATAACAGGTTCCTGTCACCCCTTTCTCAGCCCTGAAACCTTCCCCTTGTCCACTGGAAGTTTCTCACCTCCAGCTTGGCCCCCTCAGGCTCTCCAGGACCCTCCAGCACAATGCCCTATCCTGGTAATTTGGGATCTTTTGGACAAGATCTCAAGCTGTCTCCACATGCTCCAGAGAAGCCCCACGGACACAGCCGTGCTCAGGTGTTGTCCTGCACTGAATGGGGATTAGAAGGCATTTCCCTGGAGAAACTCACTGGGAAATCCCCAAAACATGGATCTCGGCCTTTTCCACCCCAAAATCTTTCCAGAACCACCCTTTCCATTTTCACTCGTGTTCAGCAGAGCCTGTTGCTTGAAGTACAGGCAGAATGAGCAAATTTGAGCTGATCTGGAAGTGACTCTTCCTCCTGCAAATGTTGGCTCTTGCAGCACCAACCACGTGAGGAAAAGCTGTGGAGCCTGTTGGGGACAGGAAAATAAAATACATATCAGCTTTCAGAATCCTTTCTCCTTCACAGCAGGGTTTAGGAGGCAACCAGGCTGTAAGCACAACTCTGCTTATTTTTGCTTTCAAACAGTGCCAAACCTTTAACTATTGATTGCAAGCGAAGGTTCATCAGGGAGGGGAAGGAAGAAGTGGGTTTAGGGAGAGAGGCAGAAATCCCAGTTCATCTGCTTAGAGGCCTCTGCAGATTAATAGAATTAATTTGTCTTGTGGGGCATTAATTGAAGAACGTGCTGAGGTTAAGGACAAGGTCAGCTCTTCCCAGGGTAATGTCTCCTCCATAATTCACTTCCCGAGCCATCAGGACAATCTGGGCAGAGTGATGATGAAGGATGGACGTGCTGCTCCCGGGATCTCAGGGAACGGAGCCTTGCGTTACGGATAACGTTAAGTGGAACTTGTGGGAAGGTACCTGGCAGATGTTTTATTAGATCAGACATCCAGCTCGTGTTTCTTTAGGATCTGCAGTTCTGGATCAGGCCTGGATGACACAGAGGCACAGCGCAGAGCCAGCTCAGGGTGTCTGGTCCCTCTGCTGCACGGCACACCCAGCCCTGGGGCAGGCAGCTGCCAGTCCCAGCCCTCATCCATCAGAGAGGAGCCCATCAGTACAACACAGCTCGGGAATTGTTCCCAGGCCGTGTTATTCCACCAGAGTGACCCAGGCAGGGTCAGGAGCTGGCTGCATGCTGGGAAGAAGCACTTGGCTGGGGTTGGTTCGCTGGGGGGAGGATGGAGAGGGCAGGCTGGGACTGCAGGTGCTG